>JABCKT010000003.1:0-285597 GCA_018858115.1 Tephrocybe rancida
TCAACGCCGCATCAATTTAGCCCAGAGCTCATTGCAAAGTCCACAATTGAACAGCTCGATATGGAAGATGGCGACCACGGGAGAGGCGCCACCACAACCTCATGCCTTTCTCTCCCCATCAACAACCACAGCGATATATCCCTGCGCGTATTATGCCAACCGATTACAGTTGGCTCTCAAAATCAATGCAAAATCCTCCTATACACTCAAGAACCTAGGCTGAACTTCTGAACATTTTGATGAAGTAGATGAGAGATCGCGTCAGGGTTCGGAAGGCGCCTCCACCATGGCGGCCCCTCATCGATCATCACTCCCCTCCCCAGTGCAAAATAACAAGTACTAGTAGGCCACCTTGCTCACCAGCTCTGTACCCCAACTTTTCGCACTTATCTGCTGAAATCGCAGCGAGCGCGAGGAGTGTGTTTGGCGGAGTATCGCCTCATTTTTTACACCGCAAGTGCCCCTTTCGATAACGTTCAAATAACCACCCGCATAGTCTCGAGTAACCTCCCCCCTCTGCCGTCCCCGCCCCCTTCAATGCCTCCGTCGCGCCCGCTCCCGCTGTTGCCAACTGCACCTCGAAAGGTTGCCCTGCCGAGTTCAGCAGCTCAAGGAGACGACCCGCTGCCAGGAACAGTCCGAGCAGGTCTTCAGAAACATCGACCTACGTCCAAGGCCCGGCCCATCCAGGCCGATGTGAGTCGGATCCCATCTGCGACCATCACGCCTGCGGAGGATGAGATCAACGCAGAGGTCGAGGCGACCTCGCATGTCCCGCGAGCACCTCGGGGATGCTACTAACGAGCGGCTCTTGCCCCCTGAGGACGCCGAACGTCCATCGTGGAATCCTGTGGTGTCGCCTGCGCCGAGGATCAAGTTGGCGCCGCCGCACAAGCGCCGACGGGCCCAGAAGGAAAATCAAAATCCTCAAGCCCCACCGAAGGCGCAGGCGACCTCGAAGCCCCGGACGTCGTCTAGTATGACAAAGCCTGCCCCTGCGCCTGTGAGAGTGCTCAAGATCAAGAGTCCTCTCGTTGTCTCCAGGGTGCAAACGCTGCAGAAGAGGTCCTCTCGGTCTCCAGTATCTGTTCCCGCAACCAACAATCCCCAGGTCAAACCCACTTTCAAGGTTCCAGCGATGATCATCCGGCCAGCTTCGAGCACGCCACCTCAAGTCGAGAGCAAGGCCCCTCGCGCAACTGTACCCAAGTCCCCGGTCTCTCGCCGGCCAACTTCGGTAGTGTTGCGCATGTCATGTGTTCTGTTGACCGAGGAGGGTCTCTCGAGACCGCCGCCCAGTTCGGGGACTATGTCAGCGCGGCGGAGATGTTCGCCTTTCCTCTTGTCAACTTGGACCTAAAGGACAAGGAGTCTGACTGCAGTTCCACCGTCACCCAAGACTCTGACTGTCCCTTCGCCAGCGGTCGCCCTGGACGCAAAAGCTGGCTTCACCGGCTCATTGGCTCCCCCCTAGGTCCGGAGGCATCACCGGAAGATCAAGCATGACTTGCGCAGATTTTGGATTCGCCTGACAATAGCCGTCGACCGTGTACTGGCGCGGCTACAGACCTGGATGACTCTTGACACTGCTCGACTCTAACCTGTTCAAACTATCGAAAAAAAAAATGATTACTCTGCTGTTAAATTCTTTTGTCTTTCAATCTAGCTCCGGGTTTTTCTTGGTTCTCGTTTCTGTTTTTCTGTAACTGTTTCGAACGCGAACGCGAAACCCCCCGCCTATCAAACTAATACCAAGAACCACAACCACGACCCCCCGAGCGACATCTCGCCTCGTGGATCCCCCATTTCCATCTATCTATTCTTATCATCTATTTTGAATATCTTCTTCCCCTTCAAAAACTACGAAACTGCGACTCACCTACTGAGCGCGATCCAAAACACATACCAAAACCACTAAGATCGTACTCTTACTGTAGTCCTTCGGCTCCAGCAGTTCCTATTTCTATCAGTACTCACATATGTACATAACAAACTGACATGCCTATTGTACCGTCAAAATTCCAATCTTTTGCAGTTCAGTGCCGTTCTCAGCAAGTTACAAGCGTACCCATAATGAACGCCTCATGTTCCGGGAAAGCTTATTAACAATGATATTAACGTCTGACACGAACAGGGAACTCTACTCAGAATCACTGGATCGAAGGGTATCATGATTGCATTGGGCACATTAATAACAAAATAAAAGCTCCCCGAAGGTCAAGTGCATTTCGCCAAGCCCCTTGAGATGAGCTCAGTACCTACTTTGATATAATAATAATCACCTGCGCATAATTAACATCGGAGTCAGCGATGTCGAGAGAACGAAAGTAAAATTACCGTATGTAGTTCCAGTGAGCGCATTGTTTGCCGGCTTGTTCACCGTACCGTTGGATAGAATGCTTTGCCAAGGCTCATTCCAAGCAAGGTCGGTAATAGCTTGTGTGATCTGATAGGCGGATGGTTATCAGTGTACCCATGTAAAGAACGCGAAGAACAGACATGTATCGCCGAGTTGGTGTAGTATTTTGCATTGGCCTTCGAGGTTTCGACCTGCGCAAGGAGAAGAAGGGCCGTCGAAGCAATAGTCGCAGCGGAAGAGTCTGCTGGGCGCGGTGCGGGTTCAAGGGGAGCATTGAAATCCCTTAAAAGTCGTTGAGCTCATCGAAGTAAGGTTAGTATGCATTGAAACTCACCAGGGGACAATCCCATCGGCGGGTATGTTATCAAGGAAGTATTTTGCAAGGCGACGTGCGGTAAAGAGGTAGTCAACCTTCTGTGTGAGCTTGTACACTGTAAAAGGTAGGTTAATCGACTAAACGATGGCTAATAGAGGTAAAATGTCGTTTGGGACTCACTGTTCGCAAAGCCGTAGATAGCCCAAGCTTGACCACGAGACCAAGTACTGTCGTCTGAGTATCCTTGTTCCGTCCGCTTCCTGAAAACACCGCCGGTGGTCGAGTTGTACTCGATGACGTGCCACGTCGACCCTGTCTCATTGTGAGCTACTTGACAATGCAGATGCTACTTAGGGACTTGCCATCGTCACGAATGTGGTTTTTCATTGTAGTATCAGCGTGGGTCATGGCGATAGTGCGTAGTGTATCGTTTCCCGTGATATCAGCGGCATGGAATAAGAGCTCGATATTCATCATATTATCGATAATGACCTTGAAAACGAACGCGGTTGAGGTCAAAAATACAGTAGACAGCCACAAACTTGACTCACTTGGAAGACAGTTGGGTCATCAGATTTGTCCCAGCTTCGCGTGCAGCCAACGACTGCATTGAACCTGTCGGCCAAGATCTTTCCAAATGCCTTGACCGCAGTTTGTGCTGTCTGGTTGCTGGGATTGCTACAAAAGCCTTAGTACACGCATACGCTTCAGCCAAAGGCGCTGAGAACTTACATTGCGAGCTCTTCCACAAATGGAAAGCTTAAGAACCCCTGATCATGGCCTACCCCATTGCCAGCCTCCAGTGGCACAAGCCCAGTACTCGCCGAACGTCCCAGATCCAGCCAGTCAGCAATTCCCAGGGCATTCTCGTCCGTGGCAGGGCAAGCTTTTTGGCGCGCCTGAAGTGCATACGGAGTGGCTGGGAAGAACCCGCTCGTCCATGTATTGGGCGAGAAATATAGCCAGGTGCCGCTTGTGGTGGTATACTGCGGGTACTTCACTGGGTCGGGAAGGGATTTGAAAGTCGCAAGCACTTTTTGTGGAATGAGGGGAGAATAGAGCTCTGTGGGTACGCTGGGTGTAGCGAAGGCACCCAGGGCAAGGCAGATGAAGAGGAGGATCGACTGGCTCATCATCGAAGTGCGGGGCGACCGATGATGAACGTTGAAGGCGAAGAGTCAAATCTGGGCAAGGTCAAATGGAATATTTTCGGTTCCCAATGACATGATGCATTTTATGCTCGTGGTGGCGAACAGTGCTCCGAGACACTATGATTATTAAAACCAGACCAACTCGGAATTACAGATTAAATTGGAGAAGTTGCGAAAGCCAAAAGCATCCTTTTCATAAGTGAAAGTATAACCTCAGAAGCTCTCTGTACACATACCGCGGCGAGAACAGTACATGGGAGCGCGGTGTTGAGATTGTAAGGGCCAAGCGAAGGTATTTTTGGAGTCATGCGATTATTTGGTTGTGTGGACGTGTACGCGTCGTTTGTCGCTTCTCGCTTCGGAGCCTTCCAGAGGCCAAGTCTAACCTGCGAGAACCCATAGAGTTGCAACTTATGGACTGTTCATTTTCTCGTTTATGCTGGCAGGACCTGGGGAGGACAGCAGCACCCATGTCAATCCAACCCAACCAGGTGGTTCAAACCTCGTTCTGAATTTTTCCTCGAGGTCGAGCGTCGAACTTCAGTCTCGCACAGCTGAGGATGTTCCGCTGAACAAGTTAAATTTCGTAAGATGCATATTAATTGTGACACCATCCCCCACTGTAAGTACACTTCGCGAGCCCTCCCGAGATCAGCTCGGCGCGTCTTTTCGAGTGGTGCTGAAAAAGGAAATTATCCGGAGTTTCTCCGCAGAAAAGAAGCGCGCGAGTGAGTCGCGAGTGCCATTCCCAAGGCCATTCCACTTGCAATTGGGATGTAAAGTGGTTTTTATGTTTCATCACTTGCAAGACGTCACAGTGGGACATTCACCAAACCCAGATGATTGTCAGAACTGTCGACCCAACTTCTTCGCCCTTCCTCCAGATGCGTTCGTCAAAACTCAACCCTCAATTCGACCATCCTCGAAATTCCTAGAGAAGAAAGTTCCGCTGCACACCATTTCCCAGCTCTTATCTTGAACCATCCCAGGACTCAATACTTACGACTTACGTCCACCCTCGTCCTCCTTCAGATCAGGTTGACGATGTTGCTAGCCCTGCTGTGGTGCTGTGGAGGCGCAGTGTCCGAGCGGCTACGACGTCCTAGAATATCCTTGCAACGGCACCCACGCCATCATCGTCACAGCTGATTGAGACAGGCAAGGCCACGACCAAACCTAGCAATGCCATTCAATGCCAACATTGTCCCTAACCTCATTGTGCCAGGAGAGGATAAGACCACCAAGATCAAGCCTGCTGTGGTGCAGTTGTGCGTCGATATGCGTCAACAACGGCGCGTACAGTTGTGGCTTCGCTTCTCCTATGGGTTGCTTCAATGCTTGCAACCAGCACTGACTCGGGCCTTCTTCACGCCGACGCAACTGGGGTTGAGCAATCTATCTTCGAAAAGGAGGCGTTATTTCCGCCATCACACACCTGCAGATTTCAAAAATCGTGAAGAAGGTGCTACGCTGACACCATTCAAACGGACTCTGGGGCAGTTCAAGACAGCATACGAGTTCCACGCGGGTATTCTCGATGCTCTTCGTGGTGTGTGGCTTCCTTAACTTAAGCTAGAATGGTATCTCAGTCTCTCTTAGGAATTCGATCACTCAACAAGGCTGGCTTGGTTCACCAAGATATCGACTTCGGCGACATACCCCTAGCAAATGACGAACTTCCACTTAGAGAGGTGGGTACCATGAAAGTGATCTATTGCAAAAGCAGAGGTGGTCGCCTGAATGACACCTTGGATCCTCCCCCCGAGGTGAGATTTGGTGGTCTTCATGATCTGGAAATGGTTGCGCGCTGACACCCCAGGTTTTTCTCGGGCTGAACGTTTACAACAGGATGTAAGTGGCATTCATCCATATTGATTACTGTCCTAGCTTAAGTTTTGGGAACAGACCTTCGAGAATCCTTTTGTGTCTGATGAGGCCAAAGATCCGTGAACTGTAAGCCCGTCCATTCACTCGATGCCCTAGTATGAGCTTTGATATTGAGAAGGGTGGCACCACGCATGATGTTGTTGACGACGTGAGTCCGCCAGTTCTGGTCCAGTTACAAAATGCATCTATGTCCTCTGTCTTTCAACCTTCATGTTCGACTATCCTGCTTTAGATCGGTACCTCGACGCACCAAAACCAATAGAGCCAAACCTACCAGATTACATCTTGCACTGGGCGGAAGGCCAAGGTCAAGATAGACGGCCCTTGTCGCAACGTAAACTTGAGTTTTGCGGCAGATACAATGGATCAAGCCCCATCTGCTGGTAAAGTTCATGAACTTATGCGCAACCTTTTTGGACAGAACTGGACATGGTCTCGTTGCATGTTGTCTTGCTCCGCCTCCTTTATGGTTCAATTTTGGAAATCGGAGGGACGCAAGGAGGAGTCGACGGAGGATACTAGCGACGACTCCGAGCTCACTGACGACTCTCGGCTTGACCTCCCAACAACATCGGACATACCAGAATGAGGGTTACCATCCGAAAAATCCTCAAAACAGCTAAGCTTATTTTACCTTATCCTGAATTTGCGCCGTTGAAGATTCAGAGTGTACACAAACGTGAGTATTTTTACTATGACCAATAAATCTTATCACAGACACTGTTCGCCGCAGTGCCCGCCAGTCAACCGCCAGTAGACGTCACTGGTGCCAGAGAGCTCACCGTCTCTACTACTTGTCTTACTAGCCATTTCACAATATATTGAGGCTTCAATCACGCGTAACATCACTTCTCGAAGAGAACACAAACTGTTTATAACTTGAACATTTAATTATCTTGTGTTATACAGAGCCATGGCATGTCGTTCCCAACTACTTAAGTACACGTCGCGAGACCTCTTGAGATCAGCTCGGTACCTACTTTGATGTAATAATAATCGCCTGTCCAAAGAACACAGTCAGCGACCACAAGATGCTGAGAGCTGGAACGCCAAACGTACCATAAACGGTACCAGTGAGCGCGTTATTCGCCGGTTTGTTGACCGTGCCATTCGACAGAAGGCTCTGCCAAGGCTCGTTCCACGCAAGAGTAGTGATAGCGCTCGTAATCTTGAGCGAAGTAGGCGTTAGAATGATCGGAGTAAAAAGAGAGGACGCCGAACGCACATTTATCGCAGAGTTTGTGTAGTAATCGGCATTGGTCTGTGATGTCTCGACTTTAGCGAGGAGAAGGAGGCCTGTTGCGGCGATAGTGGCAGCTGATGAGTCTGCTGGGCGGGGAGCGGGTGTTAGGGGCGCGTTGAAGTCCCTTCGAAGGTGATATGAGCCAGTTTTGCATGGGTAAGAAATTCTGAAGAATTTCACCAAGGTACGATACCATCAGCCGGAATGTTGTCGAGGAAGTACTTAGCAAGGCGCCGTGCAGTAAGAAGGTAATCATTGTTTTGGGTGAGCCTATACACTGTTAAAAGCCACTGTTAACTTTATGAAGGGATGAGATGTGGATTTTAGAACTCACTGTTAGCAAACCCGTAGATTCCCCAGGCTTGACCGCGTGACCATGTGCTACTATCCGAGAACCCTTGCGCGGTCCGTTTCTTAATGACAGCACCGGTGGTAGAGTTGTACTCTACAACGTGCCATGTGGACCCTACATGCAAGGTTGTCTCACTGTCAGTCATCCCAGCTTTGAACGGGGTATCGGACCAGGACGTACCGTCAGCGCGTATGTGGTTTTTCATCGTGGTATCGCTATGAGTAATGGCGATGTTGCGAAGTGTCGCGTTTCCAGTGAGGTCCGCGGCGTGGAACAAGACATCCAAGTTCATCATGTTGTCTATGATAACCTTCCGATAACATTCGTATTAGCATAGTGCCTTCAAGGATCATTTACTCACTTGGAAGTCAGTAGGATCGGAAGCGTCCCAGCTACGCGTACAGCCAACGACGGGGTTAAATCGTGCTGCTAAAAGCTTTGCAAACGCCTTGACTGCGGTCTGTGCAGTTGCGTTGCCTGGATTACTGTATGGGAATAAGTACGCGTTCATCCAGGTCCAAGAACCCCACGCACACCGCAAGCTCCTCCACAAACGGAAAGCTCAGGAAGCCCTGATCGTGGCCCTGTCCATTACCCGCCTCAAGTGGGACGAGTCCAGTACTTGCCGCACGCCCCAGGGACAGCCAATCGGCAAGTCCTAATGCGTTCGCAGGTGTGGCGGGGCATACGGATTTACGCTCGTTAAGTGCGTACGGCGTGGCGGGGAAGAACCCGCTCGTCCACGTGTCGGGAGAGAAGTATTGCCATGTTCCTGTGGTGGTGGTGTACTGTGGGTACTTGACTGGGTTCGGGAGGGCTTTGAAAGTTGCTAGGATCTTTTTGGGGATAACTGGTGAGTAAAGCTGTGCAGGTGGAGAGGGTGCAGCAGAAGCGCCTAGAATGGAGAGAAGGAGAAGGAGAGGGAGAGACTGGAACATCATGCACAACTGGCGAGATTCGGACAGTAAGTGGACACTCTTGTGGTGGGGTGAAATTCGCTTTATATATATCACGGGTGGCTAACAGTGCGGAACTAACAAATCAATATTAGACCCGGACCGAACGTTAAAAGTAAAACCTCGTGAGGAGCGTGAGGAGGGCCGGGTGGAAAGGGGAATGCCTCGTGAACGTAGATTCCGGCCCATGTGATGGGTATGTAGCTTCGAAAACGTGAAACCCATGCGATCCTCGACAGCAGAGATGTTGGTGTCCACATATTGTGCAACTCGGTTCAATGTTGAGAGTAAGAGTTTTCCTGGGGTCGAAAGGAACCGTTTGTATTCGCGAACATGCAGTGTACTGTAGTTTGCGTTATGTCGCCATCCAGTCGAGGTCCGGCGTCAGAAGTAAACAAGATGCGGGTAATACGGGCGTGTGCACAGAAATTGGGACTCGGAAACCACATTTGTCGAATAAAACAGAGATTCAGAGAAGCCCAAGTGAGAGAGAGATCAGAAGTCCATATTGTGCTGTGTATGGCAGGACATGCTTGGAGACTCGGGTGCGTGTAGGGCGGTAATAGACGCGTATAGGCCCTCATGAGATAAAGCTAGTTATAAGATGTTCTATGCATGGAGGCAATATTGAAATGCAAGTGCGGGCCTATTAATTTGTCGGGTGAACTTGTGCGGCTGATCGCCATCGATATGGATGGCAGAGATCGATAACGGCAAGACAGGAGGTCCCTTGGCGAGTTGGCAGAATGGTTAACGTTTCCTTCTGTTAACCACCATCTGGACCTCTGTTATAGCCAACAACTGCACGGGGAATATTGTTGGCGTCTGCCACGCTATTGGGCCGAGATAATTTGACTAGGTTCTGCTTGCTTGGCTAGCCCTCTTCCTTATAGCCATGAAATGGATTACAAGCGCAAATGGGGTCAGGCGGGCATTACTTATGCCAGCGTGCCTGTGGAGACGTTCAAGTTGGGGATGGATAAAGGGTGACGGGATGAATCGAATGTACACATAAACAGACCGTCGGTTCCTCCTGACTGTGACTGAGTCAAGTCAGACCACAGTGACACTCACAATCACTTATAGGTCACTGCTTTTATTTCCGGGATACTTAGGCGCGCAATCACCCTAACAGCTCTCTCTAGCAAACACCCACCATCCCGCTGACTAGCCCTCTTCATTACGCTGCTCAAATTGGCTTCCCTCTTCCACAACTCACACCACCATGGACGCCCTCAAGTCCCTCATTCAGCCTCTAGTAGGCGGCGCCGGAGGCTCGTCAGTCGTTGACGGTATGAAGCTCGTCGTTCTCGGTGGAACCGTTGAGACTGCTCGTCGAGTATCCAGCTCTGCATGGTGAGCTCAACTTCACCTATTGTAATGAACAACTCTGACATCGGTCTCTCCCAGGTCTCACTTCGTCAACTGTGAGTAGATTCCTAAGCCATATACACGGGCGCTAGCAACGCTCCTTGTTACCTTCTACCCATACCCCTTCGGGGCAAGTCGTTGCCTTGTCAGCTTATGTTGTACTGCCCTCGGCCTCGTGTCCGTCCGACACACATACATGTTGAACACCCACAACTCTACCCTGCCTGTACCATTAATCGCCCTTTCGATTGTCACCGTTCTCGCTGACAAGATCCATCAACTGACCTCCCGCTTTTCCCCATTAGCATTCTTCCTCACGGCCCACTTCTCCGAAGAAGACTATCCCTATGACTGGCTTATGCTTTGGCTGTCCCGTCGTCCGGAATGGCAGCGCTCTCGCGAGTTCGAGACGACCACCCGCTCCTCCGGCATTGGTGCAGACACTGCCAACTCATTCGGAGAAGAAGACTTCGAGGATACCAATGGCACCCCGGTCCCGGTCCCGACTGCTGCGGACGACGACGACATACCTGGGAAGGTGACGACTCGTGTGGTGTTCCAGCCCACCTTTGACACAACACACACTATCTACTACCGTGGCCACTGGTTAAGAGTGCGTAGGGGCCGTAAGACTGATGGAGGCGGTACCGAGATGTTGTCAATAAGGTGAGCGCGGAATTCAACTCGTAATGAACTTAAGATGTCTCGTCTCATATGTCGTCTAGTGTTGTGGCACGCTCGAATACCATACTCAAACAGCTCGTTCTCCAAGCTAAGAAGGAGTACGAGGCGGAAGCAATCCATCGTATCCAAATCTATTTCGCGGATTCACATGGTTCATGGCGGTGGACGGACTCCCGTCACAAGCGACCCATGGGCAGCATCGTTCTGAACCCTGGAGTCAAGGAGATGCTACTGAATGATACGAAAGATTTCCTCAGGTCTGAGAAGGTGAGCTTCTTTACCTCTCGTGTGCTCAATCTCGCTTCCAATTTCTCACTCGTGACATGCAGTGGTATGCCGACCGTGGCATCCCCTTCCGTCGCGGTTATCTCCTCCACGGTGTCCCAGGGTCTGGCAAGTCCTCGCTCATTCACGCGATTGCGGGACAGTTGATGCTCGACATCTACGTTGTCTCGCTGTCTGCTTCGTGGATATCGGACTCTACCCTTACGACTTTGATGGGACGCGTGCCAGCACGCTGCATCCTACTTCTGGAGGACCTTGACGCTGCGTTCGTTCGGAGCTCTACTCGCGAGGATAACAACCAGGAGAAGGAGAAGAAAGAAGGCCCGGAGCCGCAGAACAATAACAGCGGCAGCGGCAATGGTATCCGCAGTGGGAGCGGAAGGAACCGTAGAGGCGACCAGTTGTCAGATGTCAACACATTGAGCTTGAGCGGACTGCTTAACGCTCTTGACGGTGTGGCAGCTGCCGAAGGACGGCTCCTCTTTGCGTGCGTAAATTTACTCTTGCCTTGGGAGTTGTGAATTTACCCTCAAACAGGACGACAAATCACCTTGACCGTCTTGACCCTGCACTGTCACGCCCAGGCCGCATGGACGTCTGGATCGAATTCAAGAATGCTAGCAAGTGGCAGGCAGAGGCGTTGTTCCGCAACTTCTTCCCGTCAACCGAGGATGATCTTGATATTGAGATCGAGGCCACTTCCACGACCGCCAGCGGAAGTGCTCAGGAGTCAAGCTCGGGATCCCGTCCCAACTCGACCCTCTGGTCGATGTCCCCATCCTTCTCGTCGTCGTCTGTGAACTCGTCGTTCTGCTCAACACCCATCTCATCGCCGACGCCTTCTTCGCCCGCTGCAGAAGCTCCATTACTGCCTACTGCAATGACTGCAACACCCCTGCCGCAGTTCGGTGCTACCAACCAGGCGTACCTCCCTCCGCCCGTGGAGGAGCATATTCTGGCTAGTCAGCACTCCGCGAAGCCACTCGATGGCGTGACACTAGGCATTCTGGCCAAGAAGTTTGCCGATGGCGTTCCTGAAGAGGAATTCAGCGTTGCGGCTCTCCAGGGGTGTGAGTGTTACCTTTTTTTCGTCAATGTTCCTCTCGTTGTCTGGGAAGAGCGCTGATTATACTTGTATAGATTTGTTGAAGAATAAGTCGCAACCTGAGGCAGCGGCTAATGGTGTAGGCGAGTGGGTGGTATCAGAGAGGGAAATGCGCGAGAGGCTTAAGCGCGAGAAGGAGGCTAGAGAGGAGAAGGAGAAAGCTGAGGTATGTTCTTTCACGTTTTGACTGAAACCATTCTCATATTTTACGCTAGCGCGAAAAAAGGCAACAGAAGGTCGCAGAAAAAGAGGCCGAAAAGAAAGAGCTCGAGAAGAAAGAGGAAGAGCTGAAGAAGATGCGCGAACTCTTGGCTGAGAAGGAGAAGGCCGAGCAGGAGCGCAAGGAAAAAGCCAAAGAGGAGGAAACTAAGGACAAGCCCGAAGAGCAGAAGGCGGAACCGACCGAGGCCGAAGTGGCAGCGGCTGCGGAGGCCGCAGCAAAAGAGGAAATCAAGAAGAAGGAGCTAGAGATAGAGGAGGCTCGCAAGAAACAGCAGCAAGAGGAAGAGGAAAGCGAGTCTGAAAGCGAGGACAGTGACTCCGAGAACATTCCCCTGCAGACCAAAAAGTCTTCTTGGGCATGACTAGAAGATGACGACACTGTAGCGGCGTCAATCGACAGCCCCGACGACGATACCATTTGCATCATAACCCCCACCAGCGTTTCACCGACGTTCACTGTACATACAAGACCAACCACACCACCACTGTTTTCATTGCCCGACCCAGATTTGCCCCCACTCCCAGCTTCACGACCCCGACCCCAATTACCCCATGGGCCCGCGACCGCAGCGGAAGCACTGATCGCGCGGCATGCAAGGGGATTCGCGCTCATGTATTTTCAATTCTACATCCTTCATCTGTACCAACTATTGCTGCATCTTTTTGGGCTGGGACAGAGCTGACAAGGCAGCATGTCCGGTCTTTCGAACCATTACTGCCTGCTTTACGTCGCTATCAATCGACTTCCATCGTACATCTTAGCCTCACTCTTCTCTTCCGTGTATATTGTTTGCAATGCTGCTTCGCTAGCTTTCTCTGTGTAACATTTACCTGGCAATAAATCACTTCCGTAGTCCTGCACTGCACACAGTTGGCATGAACTGTGGTTGGCGCCGAGGAAACCCGCAGCCATTCGATCTAGACTTTGGTGCAGTTTGGTCCGACAGTCTGCATCGCTCAAATCACGTCGTTCCTGCCTCGTTTCTTATAACCCCCATCCCTCTTCGTGCTTATCTTTAGAAAATGGCTTCATCATCGACAGGCCTAGGGACAGAGATAGTCTCTGTCATCAACAAGCTTCAAGATGTCTTCACTGCAGTCGGCTCTTCGGCAGCACAAATTGACCTTCCTCAAATATGCGTGCTCGGAAGCCAGAGTAGTGGAAAGAGTTCCGTTCTCGAGGTAAAATCACCCTGATTAATGGCTCAGTACTTTGTCTGACACAAATGGCCGGTGGATAGAACATTGTTGGACGAGACTTTCTACCGCGTGGTACTGGTATCGTGACAAGGAGACCTTTAGTAAGTATCCTCCACTAGTTAAACCTTTGTCCTCCTGACGATGTCATCTTTACCAAGGTGCTCCAACTCATCAACAGGCCAGCGGGAGGTGTTCCCGGTCAACCTGCTCGTAAGCCACCTCACTCAAAGCTTAAAAGTTTATACTGACGTTGCCGCAGCAACAATAAATGGCAAAGACAAAGGTGGCGACAAGGCCGCAAACCCTGACGAGTGGGGCGAGTTCCTCCATCTCCCTGGAGAGAAGTTCTATGACTTCACCAAGATCAGAGATGAGATCGTACGCGACACGGAGGCAAAGACGGGGAAAAATGCCGGAATTTCACCCCAGGCTATTAACCTGCGGATATATTCGCCCAACGTCCTGACCCTTACCTTGGTCGATCTTCCCGGCTTGACTAAGGTACCTGTTGGAGACCAACCGCGCGACATTGAGAAGCAGATCCGGGAGATGCTCATGAAGTACATCTCGAAGCCGGCGTGTATCATCCTTGCTGTTACTGGTGCGAATACCGACTTGGCGAACTCGGACGGTTTGAAGATGGCCAGAGAGGTCGATCCTGATGGCACAAGGACTATTGGTGTCCTGACGAAGGTTGACTTGATGTGAGTTCCTGCCTGTCCTTCTTATCTGGCACCAATTAAATTTTGTGTGCAGGGATGTTGGAACGGATGTCGTTGATATTCTCGCCGGCCGTATCATCCCCCTCCGCCTCGGGTACGTACCCGTGGTCAATCGTGGCCAACGTGATATCGAATCATCGAAGCCTATTGCACATGCTCTTGAACATGAGCGCGAGTTCTTCGAGAACCACCCTTCGTACAAGGGCAAAGCCCAGTTCTGCGGAACACCATTCCTCGCACGCAAGCTCAACATGGTGAGCCAACATATGGTGCCTTCAGGCTTCTCAGCGCTAAATATTTCCTAGATCCTCATGCACCATATTCGAGCAACAATTCCTGATATCAAAGCACGCATCACACAACAGCTGCAGAAGTACAACGCCGAGCTACTCACACTAGGCGGAGCTCTTGGTGACAGCAATGCTGGCAATGTTGTTCTTTCCGTTATTACAGAATTCTGTTCAGAATTCCGCACTACCATCGATGGTAACACGAACGATCTATCACTAAACGAGTTGTCTGGAGGAGCCCGTATCAGCTTTGTTTTTCACGAACTGTTCAACAATGGTGTTCGCAGCATTGATCCCTTTGACCAGGTCAAAGATGGAGATATTAGGACGATTCTTTACAACTCTTCGGTGTGTTGAACAAGTTCTAGTACAGGATTATCACTCACGGTTCACAGGGTTCGACACCTTCCCTGTTTGTTGGAACAGCCGCTTTCGAGGTCATCGTGAAACAACAGATCAAGAGATTAGAGGATCCCAGTCTCAAATGTTGCCAACTGGTGTATGACGAGCTCATCAGGATCCTCGGGCAACTTCTTGGCAAAATTGTTTGTGCGCGAGTACCAATATTGTTTCATCCCTACTGATCGCTCGCAATGCAGCAAGCCTTCAGGCGCTACCCAGCTCTTCGCGAGCGGTTTAACTCCGTAGTCGTCAACTTCTTTAAGCAGTCAATGTCCCCCACCACTAAGTTGGTGACGGATCTCGTCTCGTAAGCTCTCTCATTTCGTGCTCGCTGTTTTACTCTTTTCATACCGTAACTTCATCCAGGATGCAGGCCTGCTACGTTAACACCACACATCCTGATTTCATCAGCGGCCATAAGGTAATGAACACATCACTTATTAATGTCTTTAGCTAACCGTCTCTCACAGGCCACTGCTGTTGTGACGGAACGTCTCGCCGCGGCCAAGCCTCCTCCTGCCAACGACCCGAAATCCCAGCGTGCAGCCCAGGTGAATAACAACAAGGATCTTGAGGTTGACGCGAAGAAAGAGGAGCCGAGCTTCTTTGGCTCTTTCTTTTCAGCAAAGACTGGCGCTGCGAAGAAGAAGGGTGGCCCAGTTATGGAAGCACCCCCTGCGGTCATTCGCCCCCAAGCTGCTTTGAGCGATCGGGAGACCATGGAGACAGAGGTTATCAGTACGTGGCACTTCACTTGTCGATGATGTGATGATGTAACCTTCTTTCCCCACAGAACTGCTCATCCATTCCTATTTCAATATCGTTAAGCGCGAGATGATCGACATGGTTCCTAAAGCCATCTCCTTGACGCTCGTGGCACACTCCAAAGAGAACCTTCAAAGGGAGCTCCTTCAGGAGTTGTACAAGGCCGAGGTCCTCGACGACTTACTGAAGGAAAGCGACTATGTCGTCAGCCGTAGAAAAGAGGTTGTCAGTATGGTACAGGCCCTCAACAAGGCCGAGGAGTGCGTCAATTTTTCCTGTCTCTTCCGACCCTTTTTTGATGTGCATTTATCTAGGATTGTTGCTGGTGTCTAAATATCTGAGCGGGGTGGCTTCTGGTGGTCGGTGGTTTGTACCTAGAGTAAGCATGTTCGCCGAATTGGACTTTCCGCATACCGAGTCTTACTGTAATACCCTTTTATACATGCGTGCGTTTTTTGGATTCCTTCTTGCCTGGCTTTTCCAATTACCATACGATCGAAAAAGAACGTAATCATCACATTAGAAGAAAGGTCTACAGTAACATTGATTCGAAGGCTATGTACCCTGAGTGCTGCGGTGCCTGTATGGGTGGCAGTGCGCAGCAGGCCACGTATCGGACAAAACTAGACTAGTACCATCCGGAGAAGTACACAGCACAACCAACACGTGTCTTTAAACGTGTACAAATGCCCGCCCAATTAGGGGATAACCTGCGTTGTCCATCACCGATACTTTCCATCGTAAAGTCTCATGAACACCAGCGCCTGATAACAATGATAGATGCTGATGCATGATGTGTGGGCGTTAAAAATTGCCAATGAATGAATGCGAAAGTTGGGGGAGCTGTTGTATTGTTGGGGAGAATGATGGTTGTCAAGGGGCAGATAACGTGGCAACCAATTGGTGCTCAGTCAGCATTGGCCCTCGATAACGCTTTCTTGTACCACTTCCCCAACCCTGTGGAGTTGAAGAGAAGAGAAGAGAGCCAGCGTAGTGTGGAACTCGGTGCTTGTGGTATAATGCGCCAGAAAACAGGAGCATTGAGGGAGGAGACGGCCGCCGTGAGGCTTTTTAGGATCCGAGCGAAGATAGACAAGAGCAAGAGCCTTTACGTAAGAACCCGATCTCTTAAGTGCTGAGTTTAAATTGCGCGCAGTATATAAAGGCGGCATTCGCCAATTGAAACGTCCCTTTTTCCCCCGTTTGAATTTTCTCACGCCTCTTTGACAAAAAATTTGACGATGTCCTTTGCCCTCCCCGCGCGTAATGTCACGTTTGGCCGTTCCACCGCGTCGCAACCACAGCAGCCCTACCAGCATCAACCCCAGGCCCAGTTCCAGCAGCAGCCCCCTTCTCATGGTTTAGCGCTTCCTGCTAGTAACCCCTACTTGCAGCAGCCAGCGGCTTTGCCTGGCCCATCGCCCTTGGCCAACTCATTCTCTCAACCTCAACTCCCAGCCCCATCCACCTCTCAGTCTCCCCCCGCCTCTCAAAATGTCGCTGCTGGACCGCCGACTCCTGTCCCATCGACCCCTGCGCCACTCACCCTCGAGCAGCAGCACATCACCGCTGTGGAGGGCATCGTACCGACTCTGCAGAACATCGTCGCCACCGTTAACCTCGATTGCCGCCTTGATTTGAAGACCATCGCCCTTCATGCCCGGAATGCCGAATATAACCCAAAGGTTGGTATTGACCTTCATTCTCGTGTGACATATCGAACTGTTTCGATTTGTTCCACGTAGCGTTTTGCAGCCGTCATCATGCGTATTCGCGACCCGAAGACCACTGCGCTGATCTTTGCATCGGGCAAGATGGTCGTTACTGGTGCAAAATCTGAGGACGATTCTCGGCTGGCTTCACGCAAATACGCGCGTATTGTCCAGAAGCTCGGCTTCGTCGCCAAATTTTCCGAGTTCAAAATCCAGAACATTGTCGGCAGCTGTGACGTCAAGTTTCCCATTCGGTTGGAGGGCCTGGCTTATAGTCACGGACAGTTCAGCAGTTACGAGCCTGAGGTACGTTATGACGGTTTATATCGTACATATACCCTTTACTTATTCTTCTGCTCACCAGCTGTTCCCTGGTCTCATCTACCGTATGATCAAGCCGAAGGTCGTGCTTCTCATATTCGTATCGGGAAAGATTGTATTGACGGGTGCCAAGGTAATGAACACTCCTTTTTCTCTTATCCTCTCATCTGGCATGATATGAGTCTCGTTCACCTCGAGTCATCCACCTGGGTCACCGCGACCTTGTGTAGTGATCTCTTTGTGACTTGATAGGCATTGGGATAACTTCTGTATCCCATTTTCTGCTCATGTCATGAGTTCAGTGGACCCGGTTTGAACCCCATCCGCTGACACTCCTTGTCCCCTTCTCTCGCGACTTAGGTCAGAGAAGAGATTTATACAGCATTCAACACGATATACACCGTGTTGTGCGAGTTCCGGAAACCATAATTTTGTCGTGGCTTGTCGGCTCTGTTTTTGCCCCTACATCACCCTTTGCCTCAACGTTGCCCTTGCACCCATTGCTTGACGTTTGGCCATCCATTGGCCTGTACACGATTCCATCGGGCGCGACGTATATTCGAGGCGATTCTGGGATGGTCGAATCTAAAAATCATATGACAGGGAGGAGTGTGGATCGTAGTGCACGTCCTTTTCCTTCCCCATGTCCTCTCCTTTACCTCCAACATTACCGTAATTTTAAATTTCACTTGTAGCTATGTTATATCACGCACACATCATCATTCCCCCACCAATCAATCAATTACAATTATACAGCATGACTTACAGACATTCCATCGAATCATACATACAAGCTGTCGTCGTCGACCTTCAATACGATTTTTTCGTCCGTGAGCTCAGTGTGACAATTTTTGAGGATCTCGATCATTAGCGGAGTCTGTCAAGATGAGGCAAACTTGAATTTCAACATCTTGTCTCTTACTTAGACTTCATCACGACGTTGGCTGGACCTCATCTCGTTTTTATCTTTTCATACTTTTCATCTTTTCATCATTATGGTTTTCAATGCTGTTACGTTCTCTGCCCTTCTGCATGCCCTCAGCTTGACGCAGGGCTCCTATAAACCGACACCAATGACCTACGCTGTTGCTGGTAACACGTCCAAGACCCCTTCGTCATACGCCGCCAATGGCCCACCGCGAGCTCAAGTGTTATTACAGACCTCGGAGGGAGCCCCGCCTTTGTCCAAATTGTCCCAAGATCAAGATGAGTGTTATGTCGAACCATATTCCCCACAGCCTATAGAGAAGCAAGCCTTTCCGCCTTATGATCCCGAGATGGCGATGCTGTATCGATACCGACAACAACAGTCTGTCAATCTGGGATCCTGGTGTGCATACAGTCTCTAGAGCGTGTGTGCCCTGTTAATCAATGCCTTCCTAGGTTTGTTCACGAAGACTGGATGACACCCTCTTTGTTGAAATGTGCAAGTGGCAAGAAACTCTCGGAACTGGATATCGCTTCGGGATGGGGCTCTAAGAAATTTGCGCGATCGCTCTTGGAACACCATTGGGACACGTTCATTACAAAATCCGACTTCAAATACCTTGCCAGTATCGGTATTAACACTGTTCGTCTTCCTGTCGGATACTGGAATCTGGGGCCAGCTTTCTGCAAGGATACCCCATTCGCCGAGGTCGCCGAGGTCTATGAAAATTGCTGGCCGAGGATCAAACGTGCCGTCATCGAAGCTGGAGAGTGTGGACTCGGCGTTCTTGTGGACTTGCACGGCGCTGTTGGGAGCCAGAATGGTCAACCTCATTCGGGTATCTCTGATGGCGCGTCCGATATGTTCGCCAAGCCTGAATTCACGGATATGACTATCGCGGTACTTGAGTACCTCATGTCTGACTTTGCGGATGTTTCAAACGTTGTTGGGATCCAGCTTCTGAACGAACCCAAGAACGTGCCAGAGCTGCCGAATGTTTGTGCGTCATCTTCTTGGCTATGAATGGCGCTTATGCTCATTCACTTCAATACTAGACACCAGAATGATAGCTGCTATGAGGAATGTATCAACACCCGCCGCAAACTCAGCGTCATTTCCTCTTTACATCCATGATGGTTTTGATCTTGAACGTTTCGATGCATTTGGCTCCAATCGCACGGACTTCATCGTTCAGGATCACCACTCGTACTTTGTGTTCACCCCGTCGGACCAAAACGAACCTGCTTCTCAACACACCAGCGACGTGAAAGGCCCTATATTCAAATCCTTTGCCGATGCCTCTTCTAAGGAGAGAAGGAATCTTGTCATCGACGAGTGGTCTTGCGCGTTGACACCCGAGAGTATCGCCCACGAAGCCGACAAAGACCAAGCTCGCAGGGACTTCGGGAAAGGGCAAATGGATATGTATTCTGCCACGGCGGCGGGTTGGAGCTTCTGGTGTAAGCACTTCAACACATGGCCGATTGAAATTTACTAATTAGCCGCTGCAGCTTATTTCAAGGAAGACTGCGAGAACGACCTTGGGTGGTGTTTCAAGGCTGCCGTCGGCAAAAGCCTCCCTGAGACCTTCTTTCCTTACGAAAATACTCCCAAGGACCCTCGACGTGTCAAGGAGATCACGTCCTCCATCGCGAACATGACTGCTCCTTCTGCATCCGAAATCCTCAAAAGTCAGGCGACGAATGATCCAGCCACGGATGCCTCCATCGACAAGAACGCACACACCCGACGCTTCGTTCTGTTGCAAGAAGGTGCGCTCCGCCGTCAAGATCGATTTGATGCGGTTCACCGTAGGCACCAATCCGGCGACGAGCAGTTCACTCCTGCGCAACAATCGACGGTCAAAGGATACACGGACGGATTTAACGCCGCCAAGAAGTT
This sequence comes from Tephrocybe rancida, assembly GCA_018858115.1. Classification (NCBI taxonomy): domain Eukaryota; kingdom Fungi; phylum Basidiomycota; class Agaricomycetes; order Agaricales; family Lyophyllaceae; genus Tephrocybe; species Tephrocybe rancida. Next base: position 20,174 of record JABCKT010000003.1, read on the forward strand.
CGCGTCGGGCAGTCAGATCGGGAAACTCGGTTTCATTGGCCAATTTGTCGCCGACAACATGCCTAAAGATCTTCAGGCTGGGACGGAGCAGAATTACCGAGATGGGTTTGGCCAGGGTTTAATGGAGGGCCAACAGCGAGTGGAAGTGGCTCTGGATAAGACGCGTTAAAGATCATGTACAATTTTTACTAGCCTACTGTCGTTTCGTCTATAATTTATACTATATAATACTGCTGCTACACATTACGCGGCATGTTCATAATTGAGGATCTCAGTTCGTGAATTTGGGGCGGAAGTCGAAATCATCATAACCATCATGACAAGGTGCAACTCTAAGCTCTACAATGTCGCCTCCTCCTCTAAGAGGCCGGCTGAGCGTCTATCGACCCCTACAGTCAATTAAGGCTTTACTATTTGACCCTGCCCATTTCTGGACCCTCGCCCTCCTTGTCATCCTTGGAGATGTTATCCTCACCAGTCTCATCGTTCACTTCATACCATGTAGGCGTCTTGTTTCCATGATTAATGTACTCACTCCCTTACCATTGCCTGAAACAGACACAGAGATTGACTGGGAAACCTATATGGTACAAACGGATGTCTACTTGAAGGGGCAGCATAATTATAGCATGATAACAGGACCGACAGGGCCACTTGTGTGCGTGTTGACATACTTTGTAACGCATTCTTCTCCTGAATACCTTCAAGCTACCCAGCAGGACATCTACACATCCACACATTCCTCCATGATATCACGGACTCCGGGCGAAACGTCGCTCGTGCGCAATATATATACGGCTCTCTATACGTGGCGGCACTCACACTCACTTGTGCTATCTATCGAAAGGCAGGCACTATCCCGAGCTGGGTCTTGCTTATCCTCCCGCTCAGCAAAAGGCTCCACTCCATCTATGTCTTGAGGCTCTTCAACGATTGCTGGGCAATGGTGGCGGTTCAAGCCGCGATTCTGTTATATCAGCTTGGAATGGACGACACAGCGACGGTTATGTTTGGGTGAGCAAGCCGATTCTCCTTCGAGTTGTTTGTGTGCTGATCTACATCTTCGCCTCAGTGCCGCTCTTTCCGTCAAGATGTCCATTCTGTTATACGTTCCAGGATTGATTGTCATCCTATTCAAACGACGAGGTCTCCTGTCAACACTTCGTCATCTTATGACTATTACCGCCGTCCAGACGCTCCTGGCAAACCCTTTCTTAGCTGTGGATCCATGGGCATACTTCAACTCCGCCTTCGACCTCAAACGTGTTTTCCTGTACAAATGGACGGTCAACTGGAGAATGATTGACGAAGAGACATTTCTGAGTCGAAGATGGGCCGTTGGTCTATTGATTGGGCATATTTCAGTGTTGGCTCTCTTTGGCTTGTTCAGGTGGTGCAGAATAGATGGAGGGGTGGGGGGGGGGTTGGCGCGGGGATTGCGGCGACCAACCCAGCCAGCCGTTGGGCCAGCACCCATAACCGCAGATTGTGAGTTGATTTCCTTATTCCCAGTTGAGGTCATCACTCACTTCATGACGGACTAGATGTCGCAACAGTGTTTTTCACTTCTAACCTCATTGGGATTATCTTCGCTCGCTCGCTCCACTACCAGTTCTATTCATGGTATACCCACCAGATCCCATTCCTTACTTGGAAAACACCATACCCTTGGATTTTGAAGTGAGCCTTTTCTTACGCCGAACGGATGATGGTCAACAGCATTGACTCGGACTTTAGACTTGCGATCCTCCTCGGAATCGAATACGCGTGGAATGTTTTCCCATCTACTCCGTTGTCTTCCTGCATCCTCCTCGGCGCAAACTCTTGCTTATTAATTGGGGCATGGCTAAGCAAGGACAAGGTGGACCCAAAGGTCAAAACTTCATGAGAGAAACGGAGGAGGCGATGGCTGGCATACAGAAACAATCCATTTGTTTACCGGAAACACAAAATGTATACATTGATTCGTTACATAGACGACACTCGTTTGTATGTACGACGCATTTTTTACTACCTCTCTATGACAGAGCGCTGACAACCGCAGTGTAAGCGGCCTTGGGCTGGAAGTTGCCGTCGAACAAGAGGGGAGTGTATGAGGCGCGCCACGAGTTCTATGAGAGTGTGGTGTTAGGGAAGAGCAAGAAAAAGGAACACATCTGACGTACGGTGTCGCTGACTCCCCAGCTGGTGATGCCAACGCAGGCGGAGACCGACAAGCAGGCCTTGACAACGGTAGTGTAGTCGCTGGCAGCAGCGTACTTGATGTCCAATTCGGTAATAGCGACTTCGGAGACACCTGAGGCAGCAAGAGCAGTCAGAGCAGCCTGTGCGCCACCAGCGCCACCAGCCTGAAACGCCCATGTGTCAGTTGTTTGAGCCATCTTTCAAACCTCAAGCTATCGCACCTCAAGATGCATTTGTGTGCCGATGCCATCGATATATTTGGTGGAGGCGTTGATGCGCTTAACGAGGGCAACCATTCCGGAGACCTTGGCGTTGGCAGAGTCCAAGTTGTAGTCGTTGATGTAGAGCCTGCAAAAGCTAGTCAGCTCTGTCAAATTACCAAATGCTGGAGCAATTACTTGGCGCTCGGGTCTGTAGCGCGGGCAGCTTGGAAAGCAATGGTGATGAAGGACTTGAATGCGGCTATGAATACGACATCCGGTATTGGCATCAGAGAGAGATCATACCTCGCCGAGAACATTGGAGAAGACACTGCTGCGCAGGGTTCCGTCCTCGTTCAAGCATTCGCTGGAAAGGGTTTATTAGGATCTCAAATGAAAGGCTTATCTGGCTCGAACACACTTTACAACGTCCCACTGAGCAAAGTTGTCCTTAATATGGGATGTTGCAAGCATATTTATGAAGGCTTCTTACAGCGTAAAGTTTTCCAGCGTAACGTCCAGCAACGTTGGAGATATGGCTTTTGATGACGGAAGTCTAGAGATTACAGCTTTACTAACCTCGGCTAGGCACAGGCGTGTAGGAATACTGACCAGAGTGGCGGCATCTGAGATAGCCGAAACCCATGAGGGAAGCTGGGAGTGCCAGACTACGAGGCATCCATCAGTTTGAATACAACAGGGATCGATCTCAGGTTGGCCCTACTCACCCAAGGTGTGGCCACGAATGAGTTTTCCATTGGAAACGGCCCAATTGACGAGAGTGTCAGAATTGGTGAAGGTGAATTTCCCTTGTGTATCTGGTGGGAGAAGTCAAAAGCCTGTCGTAATACGGTGATTCGAAACATACTCTCTGTGGCATCCCACTGATGACGAGACAAGCGACTTAACAATTCAGCTCAACAAACCTCGAAGTTGAGTTGTCGCACCTTCATGGAATTTTCCTAGATGGGTAAAGTCTCGTTCTGAGATCTGCTGGTCACTTGTGAACGAAAGGTGTCGCTTACGGGTGTAACCTGGCCAAAGTCAGACTTCAAGACAGCAACATTAGCTGCAAGACGTCAATCAAGGGTTTCGTGCCGGAGGTCGCCGCGTGAGTCCTCACCAGCAATGTTGAGGGTCGTGGGGTCAGCACAAGAGCCCTGAGGATTCATGTTAGGGGCAAGCCAATGGGAACATCAAAAATCCGAGTCGTACCCAGAATTTCTTGCCCTTTGCCTTGAAGTGGGCATCAAGACCAGTGACCGATCCTGTAGGGGTGGTGGTTACCGTAGTGATGGTGGTGGTGGTGGTGGGTGGGACAGTGGTGGTGGCACCTCCGCTGGCCTGGCATCTTGAATTTTGAGGTCATAAACATTGTCATCAGCCTTTGATTCGGATTGGAATGCGACTGACTGAGAGTAATAGTCATTGAAATATACACATGTGTTACCGGCAGCACCTAGAGAAACGACGTAAGATTGTATTCATGAATAGCTGGTTGCCAAGAAGCCTTACATGTTGTCTAACAAAATACATGTCAGAGGCAGGAGCAAAGTCTAGCCAGCGATTGAAAGCGACGACTCACCTCGCCAGTGAAAGTCAATCCACCGCCTATCGGGTGTCAGGAGGGACTTAGTACAACAAGCTCCACCACGTACATTGACCCCATACTGGAACAACGGCAGCGACCCGTGTTGCAACAAGAGCGAGCGAAACAAAAGAAAGTAACTTGGAAGACATAGTTGGACTTTTGGGATTGAAGCCAAGGCCCCAGAAAGCTACTCTTTATAACAGGCAGGAGCTACATCCATCGTCTTGCCCTGACGACCCCCGGAGTATTCAAAGGACGGAGGATCCGAAGTTAGGTGGAGGTTCCCATGTGCATGCAGAAGGTGGGGCATCGCTTGTCTCGGATGAACTTCGCTCGTCGCTAAAGACGATGGATGCCTGACGGTGTCTGCTGACATTGAGATATTTAGCAAGGAATTGTGACGGCTTCCCAAGCTTTCAGGGGGACGCCTAAAGGTTTTAGACGCTTAGAATCTCTAAGACTCGAATGCGATCGGTCGGTGCACTCAATTCTCGGAGTTAGTTGTTCAAAATCGGCAATTGATTGAATAATGCCCGTCGCGGCGTTTAGAAAGGTAATATGTCGAATCAAATTCGAATAAACTCCTGGAAATTGTACATAACCACTCCGATACCTAGTACGTATAAGTGAATGAGTATTGACTAAGCTTTCGACGTACCGCCACTTTCACTGTGCATTTTTAAGACAAAGCGGAAATGACAGCGGTGTATGCCGCCTTCGGCTTGTAGCTGCTGTCGAACAGGAGTGGGGTAGATGACGCCCGCCATGAGTTCTAAGCAAGAAGGTGGTTTGACTCGGACTCAGGAGGAGAAATTATTTGGGTCACGTACAACATCGCTGACTCCCCAGGTGGTAATACCGATACAGGCAGAAACGGCCAAGCAAGCTTTGATGACAGTGGAATAATCGTTGGCAGAAGCGCCCGCAATGTCGAGTTCAGTGATCGCAACTTCTGAGACACCGGCTGAAGCAAGGGCAGTCAAAGCAGCCTGCGCGCCGCCCGCACCACCAGCCTATGCAAATGTCAGCAAGATCAGTGTGTTAAAGAGTGGCAGGGGATATTGACCGAGAGATGCATCTGTGTGCCAATTCCATCAATAAACTTGGTGGAAGCATTGATGCGTTTGACGAGGGCGACCATTCCTTGAACCTTTGCGTTGTTAGAGTCCAGGTTGTAGTCGTTGATGTAAAGCCTATAGAACGTGTTGTCAGTTTCATCACGCAGATATTTGATCAAAAAGGGCTACTTGGCGGAAGGGTCTGTGGACCTGGCAGCCGTGAAAGCGATAGTGACGAAGGACTGGTTGAAGAGAGGTCAGTGACACATTGCTTTTTCCTATACAAAAGCACTCGCCTCGCCAAGGACATTGTAGAACACGCTGGATCGTAGACTTCCATCTTCGTTCAAACATTCGCTGAAAGTAATAAGGCTTGAGCAAAAGAACACGGGCGAAGGATAAACTAGATTGTACTTGACAACATCCCACTTCAAACCTTATTAGACTCAATATTTTCTGGCCAGCTGCTCAACACTCACAGCATAGAGTTTCCCTTTGTATCGTCCGGCAACGTTCGTAATGTGGGATTGGATGACAGAGGTCTGAAGGCAACATAACCGGTGAATAGTGTGTTGAAGAGGTGACAGAAAGGAAACCAACCAAGGTGGTCTTGTCGCCGATGGCAGAAACCCAAGAAGGGAGTTGCGAATGCCACACTACAAGCTGTCAAAAATGGACTTGGTAGAAAAGCGAGAACCACAGACCTAGGGTATGGCCGCGGATGAGTTTTCCATTGGAGACAGCCCAGTTGACGAGTGTGTCAGAGTTGCCGAAATTGAAGGATCCACGGGTATCTGTGGCACGAGTGAGTTATAACCTTTCAATTGGCTGCCACCACTCACTTTCTGTGGCGTCCCACTAAAGTAAAGGATAATAACTATTGAGTTATGGGAATGAGGAGATTGAATAAATCATTGACCTTCATTGAATTTTCCTAGGCATTTGTGGTGGTTAGCTACAAGACGGTTGTCAGAGCAGTATATATGCTTACCGGTGTGACAGCACCGAAATCGGATTTCAGGAGAGCAGCATTTGCTGTCGTCCGAATGAGCTTTTCGAGACGAATGGGGCTATAAAGGGAACAGACCAGCAATATTGAGGGTGCCTGGGTCAGCAGCCGAGCCCTAATGATGTGTTGGCATGAGGAGGGGCGTGTTTGTGTTGGTAGGCGCCACGTACGAAATATTTTTTGCCTTTCGCCTTCATGTGGCCATCGAGGCCGGTGCCGGTGCCGGTGCTAGTTGGAGGGCTGGTCGTAGGGGCCGTAGTTGTAGGCGTATTGGTGGTCGTTGTCGGGGTAGTAGTGGCCGTGCCGGTCAGACATCTTTTTATAGACAGGTTTGGACAATGAGTCCTTGGGTGATGGGGTTTAGAGCTTACTGGTAATAATAGTCGTTGAGATGGGTACAAACAGTACCCGAGGCACCTATATTGTGTCGTAGACGTGTAAGGTATCAGGATTACTCCATGTCGTAGCCACATACAGACTGTCTGAAAAATGTAATCGTATCAGTATCGACAAGACTTTGGGGATTCGGTGGGCTTACATCTCCGGTCCAACCTATTCCGCCACCTGTCGAGGGCATGTTAGAAAAGTTTTAACAAGGAGGGGAACGTGTTGCCAACATTGCCCCCAGATTGGAACGGTGGCAGAAATACGGGTAACCAAAAGAGCGAGAGAGATGAGGGAAACTGTTTTGAACATCCTGTCGAGTGTCTAAAGATGCTGTCGCGTTTGAACAGCTGAATTTATACATACGCCTGGGTACAAGTAATTCCGAGAACGGCCCTGCTCCGGAATTCATATCCTTGTTTTGGATGAGGTCAGAGAGACGTTTGAGTATAATTCATGGCAGATGATTGTCGCTCCCGAAATCGTGTTCCCAGAAGTAGGTCACGCATACAAACAAGTCGAGAATCGCAGTTAGGTCGGGCTAAAGTTGTCTTGACGGTCCGCCAACACTCGGTTTGGAATTGATCTGGTTGGAGTCTAGCTAGTAGATGTGTCAATATTCGGTTTCGTGTTAGATGGAGATGAAAATTTCATGGCGCTGGGGCGCTGACCTATGTGCACCGCCCTCATGTTTGTTGTGTGCCACTTGTATGGAAACATTGAGGCCTAAGAATCGCAACATAATTCGCTCGGGTGAGACTTCGATGCCTGTTCACATGGAGAGGTTACCGAATCGAGCATTGCCAAGACTCGAGCAAAGTTAGTATCGAAATCAAGTAGGCATATTCCAATTCCACCTACACCTAAATGCCACCTGCACCAAGGGCGTCAACTGAAGTCGATTTATTGATCGCAATGCGACGCAGATATTCAATTCATCCATAATCAAACGGCGCGATGGGTCAAGCAGCCGGAAGGCAATTCCAGGCAATTCCGTGGATTTGATATGTTTCTATTGAGTTGACGGAAGAATTAGATTTGATGCCAAGAACATGGAGAAATCATGTGGTGGCGTTGACCTGCTTCAACATTGTTGTGAAAACAAGCATCAAACGACCGATGTTTTTCCTCTGGAAAAATGAAGTCAAGGCGGGCCGTCGTAGCGACACCTGACTTCCAGACCCTTTCAGATGTCTCAATGGCTCGGTCCTTCGTTGTTGACCACCAGTACTAAGCAGGCACCTGCATGCACCTAGTTGATCACAATAAAGCACACTTGAGACTTGTATCCGCAGAGGGAGTGGTTAGCAGTCTATGTGCTGGAGGGGCTATGGAAATTTGTGGAAGAGTTGTGACATGCGCTCGTGATTCTATATATTCAGGGGCCAGCACGTTTGCGATGTGGGCACTCTGAGTTTACGGCAAGCTGAAAGGGATCTGTCGAGTCCAGAGGGGCGAGACTCGTTGCAAGAGGGCCTGCAATATGACTTATGAAGAGATTAGAGAGAAGCCGGTCGTTGAACGCACCATATTCCCATTCGCTATTTTGCAAGAGAGTCGACGTAGCTAGATCGACAGGGCAATTGAGAAGATTTTGTATGTTTCGGCGGCCTCGGGGTGTTGCTTTCTAGCCAGATATGGCTGCCCACGGGTTGAGATAGTGGCCACAACGGTGTCCTGTCGTTATGAGCGTCTGCTCTGTTATTCATGGTGTTATCCCAGAGGCTAGAGCCTGTAAAGAACTTGAAGACTTTGGAAATTTGAGATCCGATCTGACTGCCAATGAGTGTAACGGTACTGGGATCGTGCGTTGATCCGAATGATGTGTGGATGGGAACGTAACATAACGGCCACATGTTCCGTGACTGTGACATCAGCAGACGCGTTTGTTGACGAGTGTGATGACTCCGCCCTCTCGGAACCAAACGACACGACTGTTATTCGACTAGCTGTATTACACGACGAGACTCTGTGGCCGCCTCGAACTATTCATGGACCCAGCGCTTTTGACAAGTGTTGCCGACTCTACCGACTTTCCGCCGTCACATTTGGCACCCGGACTTCGCGAACTCGATGCGTCACTTCGGTGCGACATCTGTGGTGAGGTCTTCGATGGGCCTGTCACATTGACTTGCGGCCATTCTTTCTGCTCCCCTGTGAGGCTATTATGCTATAGCCTCTGGTTATATCTCTGAACCTCTGCAAAGTGCATTAGGACCTCACTAGTCGAAAAGCAAGAGTGTCCCACATGTCGCAAGACGGCCATCGAAGGTCACATAAGACCTAACACGGTGGTGGAAGACATCGTTTCCAGTTGGAAACTATCGAGGTTTGCTGCAGTCTGCTCCTTCGCAGTCACTCCTCTAATTCTCCTCTTGAAGGCCTTACATTTTGAACCTCATCAAAGGGCACGTGCAACGGCAAGAGCCAACTACTCCTAGACCAAAAAAGCGCAAGATTACGCCAGACACGGTGAAGCGTAGTGGAGCTTCAACAAGTACTGGTACAAGCTCTTTAGGAACTCCTTCAAAGCCTAAAAGAGCCAAGCAAACCTCTAGTGACACATTTGGTCCATTGATACCAACTTCTGACGCGGAGGAGGATGAGCTACCGGAACCGACCCGCGTTGACAAAGTACCTCGACGTGAGTTCAGTTGTCAAGTCTACTCAAACAGTCGCTGACGTCCTCAACTCTGGTATAGCTGATGATCTAGTCGATTGTCCTTTGTGCAGTAAACGTGTAAAGTTCAAAACCATAAACCAACATATGGACAAAGGCTGTAAGGATACGCCACCTACCTCTGCCAACTCAACGACAGCAGACTGGAAAAAATTGATGGCAAAACCTTCTTCGAAAGGCAAGCAAAAGTAATTATCGAAGTCTGTGTTTGCTTCCAATGCTTAATTATAACCATTTCATGCAGAGACAACAGCGACGATGAAGACGACTACCCCCTTCCAAAGGCAACGTATGCCACACTCAAGGACAAGAAAATAAAAGAGATGCTGGTTGAGTACGGCCTACCGACTTCCGGCGACCGGCAGCAATGGATCCTACGACATCAACGGTAGGCGATCCTTGTTGATGAACCGCTTCACGCTTACGGACTGGTACCCTAGCTGGATTATATTATACAACTCCAACCTTGACAGGTCGGCAAGAAATCGAAAATCAAAGGACGAACTGAAGAGAGAGTTGAAGAAAATGGAGGAACCAAAGAAGAAAAAGACAACAGTTGACGATACTGTGGCTCACGAAGTAAGCTACGTGTTGCTATTTCTAGTGCTTACTTTACTCATGCTCGTGCCCTGCTTATCATCAAGAAACGGCATAAAGGTGAATTTGCACGACTTATTGCGGCCGCGAGACCGCGACCAGACAAGGGTGGCGGTACTTCAACCCCTGCCACCGGCCAATAAGTGGATGTGGCTAAAAGCAGAAAGAGCATAATCGAATCATCGGACTCTAAACAACGGACTAGGGAAGAGGACGATACCATCGTTGTTGACTCCGAGGAGGAGGAAATGGTTCCAGTACCAAGAAAGTCTTAAACTATGTATGTACCGTACGCGTTTCGTTAACTGGATGGCCGGATCTTCATGATTCACGAGTGTCGATCTGCTGAGCAAGTCAAAGAAAGAATTGGGTGCCATCTCTTACGCCCCGGTGACAAAGAGCCTTCAAGCTCTTTGTACCTCGGTAGTATATATGAAGCAAAAAGTAGCATTGGCAAACGAGAATCGAGCGATTCCGTCATGTACATCGAATCCTTCCGTTCTATGGTAAGAGGCTTTCCTGAACTAAGGCTCAGTGTCAATAACCTCATCGACCTGCAGCTCCTGAGGGATATTCGAAGTCCTGCACACATTACAGGACTGCCAAGAGCTGCAATTCGGATCCTAAAGACGAAACACATCGTCGTGAGTGTCGTTTGGCTCTGTGCACATAATCTTCGTACAACCATGTAGGCCAACAGTCGGGCGAAAGTGCGGACGGAGCAGATGATTCCCAGCCTAGCTGGATGTAGGGATGTTGCGGGGTCGATCTTCTATAGGGAGCGCTCGATCAGGTCCTGCTCTTATCTCCCCACACAGGGATCCCTTGCCGTACAAGAGATCCATTATAGACCTATTCAATAGGTTTGGATCTGTCAACGCTGAAATTGTGTGCGGTCCTTCGTAAATTCTAGCGAATTCCCTTAATATTTACGACATTTCGTAGATCAAGCTCCCTGCAGGCGCGGATCGGTATCCCTTCCAGCTCTATTTAACCTTTTGCTCAGAGAGCGCCAAAGTCACTCTTCCAGCACAGTTAGTGTGGAGAGATGCAACCAGAGCGACATCAGGTTAGATGGAGGGCTACGACGGGGAGTAATGCAGGGGTTGATCCGCCGCAACGAAAGGAATGCAGAGAAGAAGACGAAGATGGTGTATATATTCATGTGACAGGAATAGTTGAGATCCAATTGACGGACCATGAGATGCGCCAGGCACGTTCTATACGTATGGGTGGGAAGACATCGAGTCCGAGGAGAGTAGAAGCCGATTGCAGCACCTAAAGCCGCAAAGACAGCGCACTTATACCGCATAGTGTGCCAGTGTAGCAGTTGAGAAGAGATGTGTATTTATAGACTAGTATCCAGCGATCTTCGAAGTGAAAGTCACTGAAGCTGGAGAGGAGAGAATGTGAATTGCAGCATATAAGGTCCGAATATCGGAATTTTCCGAATATATGTATGCTGACAAAGAAACGCGTTTGTTGTTGTGTTTCGCCCCCGCCTTCCTTGTCGTTGGCGACTATTCTTTCCCTACGTAATCTTATTCCCCCTCTTTCATGGATTTCACATTCGGGGGGAAGTACCGTCTGGAAGAGGAGATTGCAAATGGTGGCTGCGGTACGCGACTTGACTTGGCCACTGTCGTCGTCGCACTAAACATCAACCTTAGGCACTGTTTTCCTGGGTGTCCACACCGTTGCGGGCAAAGAGGTGGCTATCAAGCTGGAGCCTGCAATCCCAAATAAAAACAACACGAATAGCCCACTACGACAGGAGTCGAAAATCTACAAAACGCTGATGGGCGGGACAGGTGTACCATGGATCATGTGGTCGGGACGACAGGGTGACTACAACGTCATGGTCATTGATCTATTGGGCTCGTCGCTGGAGGACCTCTTTAAGATGTGCAATCGTCACTTTTCGATGAAAACTGTTCTCCTGCTAGCTGATCAACTCGTAAGCCTTATTTTGTCTCTTTGCTACCCACTGTACAGACCTTGTTCCTTTTTAGATCTCGCGTATCGAATTCATTCATTCCCATTCACTCCTCCATCGCGACATCAAGCCCGCAAACTTCGTTATGGGCACAGGAAAAGCTTCACACATGGTCAATGTCATTGACTTTGGCCTTGCTAAAAAGTTTCGCGACTCCAAGACTTCAAATCATATACCTTACAAACAGGACGACTATCACGGTGTTGGAACCTCACTTTTTGCGGCCATCAATACTCACCTTGGGGTCGGTGAGTATTTTCTTCCTTCTTGCCTGTTTCCCTGTATTCCAATCTCTTGCACTTTTCTCACGCCACGCTTGACCCTCAGAATCTTCACGAAGAGATGACCTTGAATCTTTGGCTTACATGCTTATTTACTTTTTGCGTGGTACTCTGCCATGGAGGAAGCTCCGCGCGCCCAATACATCGCCTCCCGCTGTCTCTCCTACAACGTCTAACCCCATGCCACCTTCTCCCATACCTCCTCACCAATATAATCCTGTCTCTGCCACTTGGGACCTCATCCGTGACGCCAAACTCGAAGCGGAGCCACTACTAACGGTCGGCCTTCCGGAGGAGTTTCAGGTTCTCTACAAATATGCACGGGGCCTGGAGTTTGACGATTTACCTGATTACGAGGGCCTGCGTAATCTTTTCCGGGGGTTGGCGGAGAAAATTGATGTGGAATATGACGACGTTTTCGACTGGAGTGTACCGAAATCCAGCAATGGACGATTACATAGTGGACGCAGTGCAAGCGAAGGCCATGAGACTGCGGGGCGTCGATTCTGCGAGGCCTGCCACCGGCGGAAAACTGGGGTCACAGGGAGACAAGAATGGAGATAGAGGATGGAAGATAGTGTGTCGGGGCCTCATTGTACGTTCCATTCAAATGTCTTTTTCTCCTTCTGACTGAGTTCATAGGCTTCGAACCGTGAGCCCCACTTATTGGTGGCATAAAATCTCCAAGGCACCTACTTGTCTTGCCTCAAGTGCTCGTTCAACCTATATTTCAGGGCATTTACCCGTATGCTCCGGCCCTACGGCTCACTAGCACCGACTTGTGTACATCATCCCTCTTCACGGAATACTCTTATCGGACCCTCTTCAATTTTCGGACCGTGAGGAAACGATTCATCATCCCTTTTATTGGTCTCGTCGCGGGGGTCTTGGTGACGAACTTGATGTGTACGCTATTGTGTTTTTCGCGTCTTGTAACCCTGTCCTGACCACACTTACGGGTAGATCATCATTTACTTTTGCAAGGCCCATGACTTGCCCTTACACTGTATCATATCTGCTATTCTTGCTTTTCACCCGCTGTTGTAACACGCTGTCACTCCTACTTTCATATACACTACTCACCAGCATCTTCCATCCCCCTCCAGTATTAACATCAATTAGGAACTATAGTCTCGTATTCATATAGACGATCACTACAATGTACCTGCATAGATCGTTTAGCTTTGCCTCTCCAATAGATCATGTGTATCTGAATGACGGTCTCTGGAAGTTTGCTTGGAGTGGAAGAATAAAGTTGACGACTCACATGGTTGTGACGGAGGTTGAAATTGTTGATAATTAGGCGACCTCCCATCATCCCCATTTCCATTGCTTCTTTCACCACCATGTCGGCCTCATCTTCAACTACAGTCACTTTCGCGCCAAACGAACGCGTCCTTTGCTACCATGGACCTCTTGTCTACGAGGCGAAGGTGCTCAAAGTTCAAGAGTTTACTGATGCAACCACCACTACGGGTTCAACTGGCCCTCATTGTTTTGTGCACTATAAAGGCTGGAAACAGACGTAAGTTCGGATTGTCTCCTTCAGAGGAGACATATGTTTCGCTTCTTAACCAGTGGGCTGACTTCCTCTTGTCTCCAGGTGGGACGAATGGGTTCCTTATAGTCGGTTACTGAAGTACAACGAGACGAGTCTTGAAATTCAAAAAAACCTGCAGCGCACCAATGCAGTTCCGGTACATACAGGAGCCTCTTCGTCGCGTGGACCGAAGACCGGGCTGAAAGAGGGTGCCGGAGGCGCGCGTGGTGGAGCGCGCAAGGACGGAACGAGAGGAACAAAGCGCGGTAGAGATGAGGTGCGTTGGCTCGTATACCGGTGTTTCAAGCTAGCCGACTAATCCTCTTTTGCCCGCTTTCTTTCAGGATGATAGTAGCAGGAAACCCGAGCTTAAACTCGTTCTTCCTGAGATCCTCAAAGTATCCTTGGTGGACGATTGGGAAGCCGTCACAAAAAACAACCAAGTATGTGATCGTCAGTATCCCATGTCTTTAACTTACTCTTGGACAAGCTTGTCACCCTTCCGCGAGATCCAACGGTGGTTGGTCTTCTTGATGAATTTGCTACCTATGTTATCCAGACAAAGCCGTCACAGTGCGTGTTAGACATTATCAAATATTACGTGAATTAACCCCTCTTTGCAACAGTCTCCGGGACCCTGTCATGTTGATTCCCAGTATCGTCTCTGGGCTGATTGTCTACTTTGACCGGTCACTTGGCGCGAACCTCCTTTATCGATTCGAACGTCCCCAATTTGCTGAAGTGCGGCGCATGTATAAGACAGGACAACAGGTTGTTATTGGCCAGGAGAAGGAACCAAGCGCGGTTTATGGCGCAGAGCATCTGCTTCGCATGATAGGTGGGTCGACTTACCACATACCGTTCTCTTGCTCATCATGACCTAACGATTCTTTGCCAGTGAGCTTACCCGGCATGATCGCCAGCTCCAGTTTGGATGCAGAGTCAGTGATCCTCGTACGGGACTATGTGAATGAATTGTTGGAGTACGTCGCGTTCCCCAGCACCTCTTCGCATACGTATTGATCATTCGTATAGATGGATGGCCAAAGAAAGACCACGAATATTCCAAGCGGAATATGAAACGACTAATATTCAATATCAAAATGTATCAAGGTCGTGATGACTCTATGTTTTCTTTCGACTTTCGTCGTATATATTTTTTGTCGTTTTGAGCGCAGATTGACTTTTTTTTTTCAGACTCATACTAGCCGTGTCCCACAGCCAGTTATTTCACACTTCCAAGTCAAGAATTGTTGTCATGATACATTTTGGTCTTTTACAACAGTCGTGATTCAAAACAGGGCATATGTGTCGTGTGGCTACCAGACAGCCGGTCACGGCGAAGAGTTCGCTGTCGTTACCTGCCTCCTATACGTCAGTCGGCACGAGGAAGGTGCAATTTCAGAGGGATAGCTTACGCGCTCGTCGCCCAGTCCCATATCTCCACGTCGCATGCATCTGGTGCGGGCTGACTTGCGATGTACAGTATGTTTGGCGGTCCTGGTGGTGCCGTCGTCATTGACTTCAGCCATTGACTAACTGTCTTGAAGAGGTCATCCGACTTGTCATCGTCAGACATGGGCAGTTTCCGATTTCGCCCGGAATGCTGGGAGCTTGCACGAGCGTCGACTTGGGGCAAAGGAGCAGCCTCGTCGAGATGATGGCGCCTCGGAGTGTGATGGCCGTGACTTTCTTCGCTCTTCGAGCTCCGTATCGAGCTCCCTGAAATGGAATGGGTGCGATATGTCATTGTGGTAGCTGGTGTTGTGGTTTTCCTTGAAGGTATGCTGTTGGTGAGATGGGTTGGCTTGTTGGGCCGGTCGCTGGGTGGTTTGAGGAACTTGTTGGGCTGGCTTATTGGCCAAAGATCGCTGGGTGGTATGAGGTGTTGGAAAACGACAGCTTAAGCTACCCCTTTATACTTTTTTTTTGCCGACCAGGTCAACACAATGGAACAAAAGTATGAAGTACGCTTGTTTTGCCACGCGCCCGTCACAAGTTGTATTTGCGTTGTTTTCATGCCATTGTGAAGACCGCAGCAACAAAACACGTTTCGTTATGTTGCGAATTCAATGTGAGTCTTGTTTTTCAACATAAGGAAAGCAGTACGTCCCGTCTGAAAGGGCTTTTAAATTGTGTGTGGCGCCAGGAGTGTATCAAAATGGATTATTGGGCTAGTCGCCAGGCTGGCGTGCGGCCTAAAGAGTCCCTCATGAAGGTTTGTACTTGTCATTCGTTTTGTGGCGAACGAGCTGAACGAGCTATAACAGGAGCACAAGAACAAGAACTTTGAATAACCAACTTACAAAAACACGAAACATTCAAAAACGATCTTCCTTGTTTTCAGTTGTGAATCATCAACCTCTGTGGGTGCACTCAGAGGCATTGTTGAGTACAAAATAAACCACTCACTGCGAACACAAATATCCAATGCACATCAGCTAACCTTTTTCTCCTTGAACTCCACATGGTTTTGTTGCCTCATCGTGGTTTCAATAAATCGCATTGACAAGGGCCGCACAGCACACTGGCGAAGTTCAAAGTGAGGAACAGCCGGGTGAGCGAGGCATTCAGACGAGGACGGACCGTGCCAAACGTGTCGAAACATGCCCATGGCAGTAATGAAATAGCGGATCCGTGGACGACTCCAAGGCGCAAGTCCAACGGTTGCCGTTGCCCAGAACATCTATGAACCCTTCTCGCCAGATACGCAACTAGCTGCAGTATTATCATGCAAGGGAGCCGAAGCAATTATGTGTGGGTACCGGGTAACCGGATAGCTGGGAACATTCCGAAACATTCTAGAGATTCAGGACGTCAGTATATTACAGCATTCTTCTGCTTGTTAATAGTCAAGCGCTGATTAGGGTGTCCATTTCCAATTTTTCGGCGAATCAAGGGCCCGTAAAGCGGGGATGCTATCCTCTTCTCCATAGCCGTTGTGCCCAGTAGACACCGGGGGAATCTCAAGTGGTTAGTTATGTTGTTATTTTCGGCGTCGACTGCCGTTCCGAACCGCGAGTGTCGTCCTTTCAGACTAAAATACAAAGCCCTCACGGTCAGTCTTATAAAAACTAGTCCGTGTCTCCAATCAAAAACTTACGGCAGTCTGAGATGACCATGATGTATGAAGTGCATGTCCTAGGTATGGGATCTGACGGAGTTTGTGCTGACCCAATAGTACCGATCAAACGACTTGACCGGTCGGTCATGGCAGGAGGCCATCTTGCTATGTTACTTATGGGCCAAGGAGGGACCCTACCTGTCCATTGCTGTGGATCCTGGTGTGGCACGGGAGAGGCTAATACCTGTGACGAGGGTAATCAGAAGCCGCAGAAACCCGGTCTAAGGCAGTGACACAGGTACAGGCGAGCAAGCCAAATGGAAGCCAGCATAGAACGGTCCACGGATGTCCAAAACCGACAGCAGAAATGACGTAGAACAAAAGAGCTTCCCAGTGAGAGCAGCCTTTGAAGTGAGTACAAGATGTGTTTCTCATAAACGGGCGGCGCTAGCATGGCACGCCCATAACTAACACAAGTGGGGTTCAAGTGGATGCTTGTGGTCTTTCTGCGCAGAACGCCGAGTCCACGAACAGGTACAAAGTTGACGTTGTTCGGGCGCTACATATATCAGATGATTGGAGACTTATTGTACCGGAAGCGGGAGCCTCTTGTAATTGTCCAGTCACGAACAATAATTGTGAGTTGGTAGTGAGTTTAATTGTTCTGTCCACGAGGCGTTGATCGGAAAATATCCCCAAAAAGGAAATCGTTGTAGTCCTCAGTCTTGTCCCCAATTAGGAATGGTAGCTATTCAAAAACCTCCTCCTTCCCAACCATGCATTAGCCGACCGTCCCCTCGCTGCACCTCTAAAAACCTCCCTCTCCTTTTTTACGACCTATTTTGACATCATCATGTCCACCGATCATTCTATGGTATGTCCAATAGTATTCCGTACTTGCACACCGCCTGATATACCGAATCTCAGTATTCTTATGATAAAGAGAAACTCTTGGTGCGCTCTTATCGTCTGCTGCTTCTCACGTCCCGTCTCATGAAAACACAGGCTGAAGCTCCCCACCAAGGAATGCACAAAGTAAAATATCAGCCTCACGAGGAATGGGACTTCCTTGTTGATATCCCTACCCGCTCCATCGACCTGTCGCTAGTGCTCCCACACTATCGTGCAAGAAATCAACCCATTGATCATCGTATGGGAATGTTCATCGGTGGAGGATCAGCACCCATCAAAGTTAAAGTCGTGAGCTCCTTCTTCACCTCCCAACATCTACCATCATCTCACATCGATCTCCTCTAGTGCCGACAATATCCACGCTCGCGATTCTACCTCGAAGTACAAGCAGGCACCTCGGACGTTACCGTCTGGCTTCCCTCCGACTTCAAGGGACAGATTCACCACACCGGCAAAGCTTGTTACTCTGCGGGCTTCGTTAACCGCATACTGCAGAACTCGCGCGTGAATGAACCTGAGTACGACGAGGTGTGCGACGAAGATGATGTCGTCGTGTGCACGCGTGGGCGGATAACCTTCCGCATGTGGGATATCCAGACATCCGCACCGGAGAACACGCAGAAGGAGACTCTGAAGCGCATGTTTGGGTGTGCCCGAAAGGCACCCGAAACGGCGATCGATTGGGACTTCCTGTTGGAGGATTGAACCCTGGAAGGGCTGTAGGGGGCGTGTAACGCCTCTTCGTTTTTTTCTCGCTTCTTGGTCCCCGTGTTTTCGGCCGGACAGCTCTTGCACCTACTCTGCCTACACGTACACTTAATCCGACTGGCTCTCGAACCATCTTCACAACACATCATCAGCTTCAATTTACAACTGCACACACCCACATACCACCACATCACATCACGTCTGTATCAGCACTTGTCTCATCCCACTGTAGCCCTATCTCGGCGTCTGTAGCACCTCACACATATCTCAACCTCCTGTTAATCACATCTGTAGCATACGTATATCCCTTCGTTCCTTTCCCCTTACTGCAGATACTTGCCATGCTTACGCTTGTCGCAATGTCGCGAATATCAATTCAACATTATGCTCCAAGCAACGACGGGCCCAGTTGGTTTTAAGTTTGAGCGACTGTTGCTAAGACCTTATAGTAAACCCGGATACTCGGGGAAAGCCCTGGAACGGTGCATAGTTGCAAAGGCTTCACATTTTTTCAAACTGCATGATGAATTTCTGGAAGTAGCTACATACTTGAGAGGTGGTTAGATGTGATGGGTGGCGCATCACGTTGTAGAGTGGTTATAAGTAGATCTCAGCAGCTGACACCGATCACCAGTGACCTCCAGTCATATAAAGAAGGTAGATCTATAGATCAAGTGGGTAGCGTTCTAGAGCACAGTATGCAAAACATGGAGGCGAAGAGGGGCCCGAAGACAACCGCGAGGATACTTTGGGTCGTCAGTGAAGCATGGCTCTGTTCGTGGTTTCAAGTCTAACCGAAGTATAATCGGGTCACTCTGAGTGGCCACGACGTCCCGCTCCAGCAAGACATTGCTCGACAGTCTCCACAAGGGCTGGGTTCTCAAGGGCAGCGGCTACGCGCTCCTTGTCATTCAACTGTTTGTTCACTGTATAGTGACAGATCAGTATGCAGAGAGGATAACCTTCCCGGATTCAGGCATATCTACGCACCTGCATGTTCGCTTTGATGTGAACCTGGTTTGAGCAGGATATCGATCTTGTAGCGATCGGGGAGGCTCCGGAGGAGACGTACACGAATGGAAAGGCCTAAACTGTATGTTCAGGGTAAGCTCAGCAAATACGGGGTGTACGCACCAATGAGAGTGGACATGCCGCAGTGCGGTATCGTTGGAGTGAATTCGACGAATACACGGTTGCCGGTCACACTTATTTGTGGCGCTGAAACGACCCGGAGCTCTTCCAATGTATTAGGATGCTCTGGGTCATCTATGGACCGTATAAGATCTGTGTAAAACATGTTCAGTGTCGGTGGGTACGAACGGACGAGATGACAAACACACCAAATATCTCATCTTGGTCGATTGGGTCCGCCTCGTCAACTGAATCTTCTTGTACAGCTTTCTCGTTTATCCAGAGAGATTGCTTCGTCAAATCCGACTTTCGAATAGTCGGTTGGGTCGAGAAAATGGTGGGATTTGGATTGAAGATCTCTCCTGGCATCGCGGTTAAAGTCCGAAAGGAGTTCGGGCCGAAGATTAGAGTGTCTGTCACGTCACGCGGACTCGTCGCGTCGTTCACTCAAACCGCTTTGTGGCCTTGCGCATTGACCTCTTATTGTTCGGCCACCACCACCTTTGACTCCTGTCTGCTATGCCCCCAAAGGTACGTGGGTAAGCTTACAGGGCTCGGAATGGAGGTTTACAACGTATGATATCAAGCGTAAACGTACCGACGATCCGATTGCTGAAGCTGCTCCGACGCGAGCAACACGTAGCTCTGCTCGCAAGACTGCCCCGTCAGAAGCCTCCACTAGTAGGTCGGCAGCCAAAACGGCGAAGGAAGGGAGCGGGGAGCAACCGGTATGTCGTCCACGTGTTATGCTTCAGATAATTGCCCCCTTTTGAATGCTATCTCATTAAACCCTGTTCTCACTGCGCCGTGACAGGAAGCCGGAGTGCCTCCTACGAAAAAGACTAAAACGACAAAAGCAACCGCGAAGACTACAACTGCAGCAACCAACAACACGAAGACAACTTCCGTCAAGAAATCTACCACATCATCCTCCAAGTTAGTAGCTAGCCATCCCATATATTCTATCTGACGGTTGTTCGTGCGCTCCCCTTTCCTCCAACCTTCAACTCGTTTCTTTCATAATTTTGGCCTCGACCGAAAAGGGCGGCTGAGGTAAGCATCCATGTACCTTAAATGACGCGTGGCTGAGAGTCTCACTACCAGAAAAGCGGTGCGGGCAAACCCTCAAAGTCGTGAGTTTCCTTCAGAGCCTATTTTCTTTCTACACCGCCATTGCATCAAGACGCCATCACTGGCACCTTGAATGCAGCTCGCATGGGCTTCTTGTCGTCTCTTTGCTGTGCTCACAACGTAAAAACCGTGTACAGTGATGACGATGTGATAGTACAGAAGAAAGGCAGTATCGCCGAGGTGTGTGTTTTGAATTCTTGCTACAATATAATGCTTTACCTCTGTAACAGTCCCAGACGCCCACCACAATCAACGAACCGCCTCCAATACCCGCGAGAGTGAAACCACCACCAGCTCGCCTCCCTGTGAATGAGCCATACAGTGCGGCGCGTGCGCAGGCCCTATTCAAGGATTATGAAGACAGCGACGAACCAAACACTATTGGGTCCGAGGGTTTTGCGCGATTGTGCAATGACGCAGAGATTGCTATGGATGGGCCGTTGCCTCTCATCCTTGCATGGCAGTTGGGAACAAAGGAGATGATGAAAATAACAGCAGACGAGTGGAGTAAGGGGACGGAGTCATTGAAGTGAGTTGTAATGCTGGTCTTCGTATCACTTGTATTGACGTCATATGGTGCACCCAGGATTTCAAACTTGCCTGCTCTGACTCTGGCTGTTAGTGACCTTGAGGACGTACTTGTTCTCAACAAGGCCATACCGACACAAAGGGCGAAGAAGGACGTCTATGACAAGACTACCTACTGGAAGTACTGCCAGGACAAGAAGGCTTCGTTCAACCAGTTATATATGTTCTGCTTCGCCCTCGTTAAGCCTGAGTACGTTGACAGAGGCTCCTTACACGTCCTCCTTTCTAACCATACGACCCAACAGACATTCGAAGAACATTGATATGGAGGTTAATTTCCCCCCCGTTTTGCCCGCGCTTGCCATAATAACGTCTAAACTTCCCCGCAGACTGCCACGGCTCTTTGGTCGGTTCTTCTTACACCCCAGTACCCTTTAATGGGAGAGGTCATCGGCTTCATTGGCGTGCGCAGCTTTTATTGCCAGTTTAGCTTCTGATCCCTGACATTGATCTGCAGGACAACCCCACAGTGTACAAGGCAGCCAACAAAGATTTGTGGAGCATGGTATGTCCTGTGCTTGGGTAGCACTTCTAATTACAATCTGATACTTATTAACAACAGATGCTAGAGTTCTGTCAAACAGTCAACCCCAATCTGAGCGATTATGAGGGTGATGGGGTACGTACTTTGCACCTTATGCCTTCCCTCCTGCTACATAAGGGGCCCATTTTTAGGCTTGGCCTACCCTCCTTGACACCTTCGTGGCTTGGAAGAAGGGTTCAATCGAATGATATAACATTCGCCCGCAGTATACACTCAAGAATTCTGCTTTGGATTATGTTATCTCTGGATCCTCTATATATTTACTATCATTCCACCCATACATTATTATATTCAATCATTGCTACGCTGTGTCTCGCGAGTCCTTGCAGTGACATACAAAGAGGGGCCTTCCTAATCCAGGCTTCACATACCAGTTGCGGCAATACACAGCTCCGGTTGGTATTATCTGAAAACTCATAAGGTTGCATGTGGGTACATCGCGTCCTGCAGAAATAGTAGGGTAGGGTATGAAGTCCATGGTAATAGTATGTCCGACTCAAGCAGTCTCATTCACCCTGTCGTGCGTCAAGAGGGTCGTGGCGGGCCCGATGTCCGCCGTCATCGAACGTGGCGCGGAGAGCTCATGTGCTCCATCCTGCCATACTTCTTCCAGCGGCAGATTCGGGCGCTGAACTGTCCCGCTCAGCTCGTACTCCTCTCCAGTGCCGTAGGGAGCTTGGTGCTGGGGAAGAGACGTTCCGTGTTCACTTGAATCTGAGTGGTGGTGGTGGGTAGGAAGTACTTCGGTGTGCTCGCGCTTGATGCGAGGGGAGTAGGGGCGGTGGGATAGCTCGTCGGCAAGGCTGGGGTAGTACTGGCGGTAGGTGAAGTACGACACCACTGTACCGAGGAGCGACCCTACGAGAACATCGTGCCAGTGATCTGCACGGAGGTCAAACGTCAATTACAAAGATCAAATAGGAAATAACTCACGACGGTAGTCCATTGTGCGAGAAATGGCAACTAGAGCTGCACCGCAGAAAGGAGCAACGGCTAACCACGCTTTTCCCTATTAGAAATTGTGTTAGCCAAACGATATTCCATCTTGCAAGCCATGAGCTTACTGCATGGCCACGTCGATCGAAAAGGTGCAGCTTTCCGGCGATGTAAAACGCTAGGAAGCCCAATCCAGCAAAAGACACTTCATATATGTCAAGATCACGATTGAGAGTAGACTTAGGATGCGACGTACAGCTTGAATGACCAGAGGGGAAACTCCGGAAACCGTCGCGAAGGATGGCATTATCAGTTTGGGTACATAATTGCCAGAAGGATAGGCCAAATTCGGGGTCAGCTGTCCCAGGGGGTAATTGGCAGCGGTCAAGTACATCTATGGTTTGAGATCTGGGTAAAACAATGAAGGAAGCATAAGGAGAACAGGGACGTACCTGGTCGGGGGCGGCCAACAGTGATTTTAGTGAACTGCGTTATAGCACCAGTGATTGCCAGTCCTAGAATCACTGAACGGAAAGTAAGTTTTGTGTGCGCAGTGTATGCAAGGGGGAGGAAGTGACTGACATCCCAACGTGCCTGTGGAGCAACCGAATTAGAAAAATGAGGTAATAAGGAGGCAACGTGACACACCATTGTGGAAGTCCCACCAGGAGCGAATTGTCAGTAGATTGATGATAGGTTGGAGGACTATGGGTGCAACGAAACAGATGAGATACAGTCCAGTATTCTTTTAAGAGCCATTAAAAACATTCTAGGCTGCTAAGAAAGGGATGGGCACACCGGTATGCGTTCGTGAACAGCATAACTAAAAGAGGATTGGTCAGAGGGAAAACTGAGTGACTCTGCGTTGAACATACGGATGGCGCAGTCTATAAAAAGCATAATTAACTGTCCTGTTCGAACACAAGACGATTATGACGACATACGAAGTATCAGTGACGGAGAATTCTCTTCTATAGCCTTCGACCTTGTCGAGTGAAAAAAAAAGGGCACTATCCACAAGTTTATAAGCCTATGGTGCATAGTAAAGGAACAATTGGACGTACGCTAACACTATGGTGAGGATCCTGATCATCACACGACATCAATTTTCAGCGCTGCCAATACATCATAGAATTATGACGACAACTTACCAGTCCGGAAGATAGGAAAAGAGAATCTTGCGTCGTCTCGCGGGCGACACCGGCGCCCTGTCAATTGCTTTGACGAAGAAAGTCCTCATCTGCACGGACTCTCGAGAGGGGGAACGGAAAGAAGGATGGGGGTCTGGGAGTTGAGCGTAGGACATCAATAAATGTTTGAACAGGCGACAGACGGAGAATGAAAGCTGATCAAATCAATTATGTGCATCGCTCCAACCCAACAAGCCGATTCGGGGACACTGCCTGGACCTGCGCACCCATGTCAGCAGACTTCAAATGGCTTCCAGGTATGCAGGGCTTATTGCACGAGGCGTCACTAATCGTTTCCAGAATACGATGTCCTCCTCGATTCAGTCGCGACGACTGATATCATAGAGTGCGTTCATAGTTTCTGCCTGATTGGGGCGCAAACTCACAGATCATCAGGTCGGACTGGGAGGTGCTTAGGAATGCGATCAAGTACAAGATTAACGAAGTGGGCTGATCAGCTTCTATTGCTGCGATGTTACTAACGCACAGGCTCAGAATGTTACTGCTTTTCTAGCAGAAAAGCCCCCACCACCACCGCCGCCTCCGTTGTTTCAGCCTCTTACACTGGTTTCGGGAGGGCTAAAATTGCCTCCGTTCCCTCCTCGGAAACAGCAGAGAGCACCTCATATGAGTCCAATTCCAGTGAACTATATGACCGAGGATCAGGCCAACGAACTCAAAGGGTACATTTTTACGCAACTCGATGAGTTTGACACGTAAGTATTGCTTGAAATTCGCGTAGCGCTCAAAAGTAATGATAGAGATGGCTTTGCAGAAATCCGCCTTTCACAATACAACGCGTCTGCGAGCTTTGTATCCACCCTCGGCAACATTACTCGTCAGTTGGAAAATACCTTCGCGCGGTGGAGAAATCTCTCCTTGTTACCTCAACATGGCACAGTTTCCCGCCGCTCTCGGAGGTAGACAAAGATCCCAATGGGCGCAGCGTGTTTTCATTGGGTTCTACTCGCCAATCCGCCCCAGCCACACCCCTTTTCTCTCCCATACCCTTCCTACACGACGATGCGCGCCGATCAAAATCACGCAGCCCACCCCCGTCACCTCTGACTTTGGCTGCATCTGCGATAGCCGCTGAACGCATGGAACCCTTGGAGCCTAGAGCGCTAGGACTTGTGGACGAGCTGGATGACCCCAGTCCCGGGCACATGAGTGACCGCCCCACCGCGCTGACGTCTACGACCTCCACCGAAGGCGATACACCGCGACCATTTTTGGGCACCCTCGAACAGCGTTTTGTCAAAAGTGAAACCGATGAACAAACGGGATCCGACAATATGATGGTCGACGAGGACAAGGAAAACAAATCATGAAGCAATAAAGACGCTATGATGGGGTATATATTTTTTGCTCTGTGCGGGTGTATAGTAATTGTAAGTAATATACTTTTGGAGGCAATGAAAGTGTAGGGCGTTACGCCATCGACTGCTTGATCTGCTCGAGCATCGCATCCATGCGTAATTTCATGTTGGGTTGACCCCGGCCTGTCTCTCCTCGTGGAGCCCCTCTGCCTCTACTAAGCCCACCACGACGGCCACGACCACGACCATGTGAACTTCCTCTCTGCCCGTCTCCGACCTTGAAGGTGTGAAGTGATTCCCGAGAGTACGCTTGTCGAGTGAGTTCGCGCAATGATAATGGTTCTGCGGGAGGTTCTGATTCTGCAAATCTTCGGCGCCTCTTCTTAGGGGCAAGTTCGGGATGTATGTGAGCGCGGGACGGATGTAGAGTAGATTTTTTTGGTGTAGGGACTTCAGGTTCCTCCACTGCTTTGTCCTCATCCTGTTGTTCGGACTGTTCGGACTGTTCGGATTCTGATCCTGAGTCAAGTTCGACCTCTTCGTCATTCTGTTCTGGGTCTTCTATAGACTTTGTAGAAATTTCTTCCTTGCGTTTTTGAGCTTTCCATTTACTCTTGATCTTTTGGTTTTCCACCCATGTCTGTTTCAATTTCTTGGCTATAAATTGTCAGACTGAGGCCAACATATGTCAGACCCCTACTCACCTCTATTGATCGGTAAGTGACGGAATGAGGGCGGTTGCTTACGCTTTAGCGATGGTTCCGACATAGAGGCAGTGTGTATTCAAGTGGAGGCAATTGGAGTCAGCCGGAGATGCTTACGTGAGAGCTGATAAAAGCAAACACCCGCCGCCAACAAACTCATCTCTCTTTCCATCCCAGCGGTCCACCCCCACTCAGTTCTTCCTTTGTATTTTCCTATTCATCGCATGAGCGTGCAGAACCTCAATACTTTCGGTATGCATTTGAGCTCGCTGCCGTCTTATCGATGTTTGACCTAACTCGGTACCGCTTTCCACAGATCCCTTTGCAGACGAGGGAGACCCACTAGGAGACAGCCAAGACGTTGGGTCCCAAGCGGACTACATCCACATTCGTATTCAGCAAAGAAATGGAAGGAAGACGTTGACCACTTTGCAGGGCCTCCCTAAGCGTGAGTTCTGTCTGTCCGATCTACCCGTAATGACCCACATGTTGATTTGGTCTCTTGACAGAATATGACACCAAGAAGATCTTGAAGGCATTCAAGAAGGTACTTTTTGCGAAACATTCATGCCATTCTAACTGAATAATGTAACTGATGAAACCTGTTTAGGAATTCGCCTGCAATGGCACTCTCGTTGACGACGAGAAGATGGGCCAAGTCATCCAGCTCCAGGGCGACCAACGTGCCAAGATCTCTAACTTCCTCACCGAGAACGGTATAGAGAAATCGACTATCAAGGTTCACGGATTCTAAGGCGAAGAGGGGGCACGTTTGGGTTCGAAGAATGTTCCGCCTTATGACCACTTCCGATCCCGTTAGCAAACGCAAGGTTCTTGCCATGTTCTTTCGTTCAGTATTTCCATTCGCGATTGGTTATATATCATGTACGTCTTAGCACCGATTACTTCACGACAAACGCCATTTATTAGACGCATTGCATTGAGGCGCAACCTGAATTCTGCACGCATACGAATCGTAAAAGTGTTTGCTCCTCTCAAGGATGATGCAACTTAACTGTATTCGCTCGCCCAGATGACAGAGCTGATAAAGGGTGCGGTGCAGTCCAGTACTGCCCAGTGAGACAAGTGATCTTTACTTAATTTTGTCCAGGGGTCTGCAAACTATGTCAGTACATGACTTCAGCCAACACGCAGTGGGACGAACCTGTTGAAACCTCCGCGCCTGGTAGAGAAATATTTGAGCGTCATGTGGGCTAAAGTTACGAGCAAGAGACATACCGATTCATATATTGTCGCCATGTTCGTTGTTTCTTGACTTGGGCAGCACCTTCTTGGTTGCCTTCTACAGGTTTGCCCTGTATAACACTATCAGGTTCTACTCGTGTATCATGACAGAAGCGGATAGACTTTGGTTGAACCGAAGCCGCTTAAGCCCATCATGGCCATCATGGCAGCGTCGTCGTCGTTTTCCGCATCCATGGCTTCTTCATCCTCATCAGGGACGTCGGGATCCAGGTTTGGTCGAGAAGTTGTCGGTTCACCGGGCGAATCTATGACTCGTCAAATTTGAGTGGGGTAGACAATGTTGAAGCTCCTACCTGAAGCAGCCTGAGGCATTGCTGCCTTGAAGGGCTGGGATGAGCGGTCATCTTCGTTTCGATTGGCACTATCTTCACGGTCCCTGCGTGGCGAGGCCCTTCTGCTGTCTCGTCTTTCTCTGTCGTCGTCTCTTCTATTACCACCTTTCTCATCCCTTCTGTCGCGGTCGCGGTCACGTTCACGCTCCCTATCTCTGTCTCGGTCACGCCGGTCGTCATCTCTTCGAGGTGGTTCTCGTCTATCTAAGAGACACTTATTATGAGGCAGTCGTCAATGAAGCGATATAAATCTCACCGTTGCCTCGTCTGTCTCGATTGCCCCCACGACGAGGACTTCGTGACCGGCTTGACCGACGGCGACCTTCATCGTAGGTTCGCGAGCTGCCACCTCGACCACCCCTGGAGTATCTGTCGCGGTCGTCCCTCTCCCAGCTCCGGTCGCGTCGACGATGTTCAGGGCGAGTGGACATGAGTGGTTGTGACTGTGTGACCGCGTGACGGTTATATTTCTACAACTTCTCTATCCATGTCTCTTGGTAAAGTCGGCCAGGTTAGCGTTCAGACCGCCAAAAAAGTATTCACTGGTGACTATGTTATACCTAGTTCGTGCTTTGACCTCTCGCTCGTGATAATAGCCCTTAACATTCGTATAACAGACCGAATAGCTCTTTATGGGATACCCAAGCTCATAACTCCAGGAGATATTCGACGAGCCCTCCCAGAAAAAGTGCAAGGTGTTACAAACAGTATGAGACCCTAATCTGCTCTTTTCCCTCGCGCCTGAATTGTTATCTGTAGTTGAGATAGATTATAGAGCTTTCCGTCCTTCAAGAAAAGCTGTGATTACCTTCAGCCGTCCCGAGGCCCTCTCAGGGAACCTACGTGCTCTACGACCATTTACAGTTTGTGGTACGGAACTGGACGCTGCACCTCACTATGGCCTAGACACCCTTCAGGGCACACGGCCGCGTACGAAGGTCATTGACGGCAATGGACTGGATGCGAGATTCCCAAATATCGATAGGAGTGTTGTCCTGTGGGGTATGCCGATGGGAGTTACCATTGATGACATCTCCAGAACACTGGGATCCGAGTTTAAAGTGGCACTGAAGGATGGTAAACCGATCCTTCACAAGGTCGAGAGGTAAGTACAAACTCTATGCTTATTGTCACTAGATCTCATTGCTGCCCATGTCCGACAGAACTGACGGAAAATACACGCGATTTTCACGATTCATCGTTACAATGGCCACAGTCTCTGAAGCTAGGCGTCTCGTGCGAGCTTGGCATTTGAGACCGTGGCTCAAGAACTCTTATGAAGTAATGAGGGCGCAGGTCCTTTTCTGAACTCTACTTCTCTGGCCTCTTAATGTCTAATTCAACCAGCATCGTACCACGACAGCCCTGCAACAGCCAAAAGTATAGGCGACTTATCGAGTTACATTAGAGGAAATAATCATATTATCGTCCGACTTAGAACTGTAACTACAACTACATTCGCTCTGCCTCCATCTCATCATCAAGCCGTGTCCGATGTCCCTATGTAAGTCCTCAATAAGACCGAATAAAGAGAGGAGAGAATAAACGCACCGTTCTTGTGTTATCACCTTCATCTTCTGGTGACCTCCCCCGCTTCCTAGCTTCAGGCGCAGCGCCCTCGGCCTCTTTCCAGTCACCTCCACCTCCCGCAACGGCACCGGGGCCATCTTGTGCATCGGCATAACGCTCCTCAACCTCCCTCCTTCTCTCGACCTCGAGCCTTTGTGCCTGCGCACCCCAACCACCACGCCCGGGGTCATAATCCTGGCGGTGTTCATCTCGCACTTGGCCCCCACTTTTGCCTCGGCCAAATTGACGTCCCTCTTTATAACCCAAGTCCAAGTCACAACGGATGATGCGTTCGTCGAGTTTTGTGCCACTAACGTATCTCATACTTGCCAGTGCCTCTGCGTGAGTGTAATATTCCACGAAACAAAAGCCACAAGGTGTACTTCAGAGCTTCCAAGTTAGACATAGTCCTCGAGTCAAATGTTCCGTTGTACATACCGGGTGTTACGGTCGAGTCCCATAATGATACGTTTTATGCCGCCACCGTCTTCGGGGCTGGCACATTTTGTAAAAAGCTCATAAATCTGTTCTTCGGTTGTGTAGAAACTCAGGTTGCCAATCTGGTGTGCACGAATTGTATGACCTGTACAGCAAGATGCAGGGTGAGCGACCTACGTAGAGCGTGGTCGACTTTGAAAGCAAATCATTCTGCCTCTGACGGTCAACGCGAGATTGAGAGTCTTTGTAGTTGGAAGGCTGGTCCAACGGCGTCACCACATGCGCCATTCTGCAAGAGAAATCGAATTCAAAGTTGTAGTGAAAAACCGGTTAGAAATGAAGGTTCCCACGGATGGCTCGCCAGATTGGGTAAACGCGTCGAGCCGCGTCACCTCCTTCACTCTGCACTATTTCTTGTCACCATGGACGAAATTGGTATCGAACTTCAGCGCAATGTACGGTCTAAATATCTGGTTTACCTCATCCCTTAACCTCTTGGACAGGAGCCCACATTCGAATCAGTCGTGAGCGAGAAGTCGGCGCTCTACCATGAGCTTCAGGAGGAGGATCTGTATTCCAAGTACAAGAAGCTCTCAAGACATCTAGAAATGCTCGAGATTCAGGAGAGCTACATCAAAGATGAACAAGCCAATCTGAAGCGCGAACTCATTCGTGCACAGGAAGAGGTTAAACGTATCCAAGCCGTTCCCCTTGTAATCGGCCAGTTCTTGGAACCCATAGACCAGAACACCGCCATCGTTGGCTCAACAACTGGGTCAAATTATGTCGTCCGCATCCTCTCTACCCTCGACCGCGAGCTCCTCAAGCCCTCAGCTTCAGTCGCACTCCACCGTCACTCAAACGCACTCGTGGACATTCTTCCTCCCGAGGCGGACTCATCTATTGCCATGCTAGGGAAGGAGGAGAAACCGGATGTAACATATCAGGATGTTGGAGGCATGGACTCCCAGAAACAGGAGATTCGGGAAGCCGTCGAGCTTCCACTGACACACTTTGACCTGTACAAGAAGATCGGCATCGACCCTCCACGAGGTGTTCTACTCTACGGCCCACCAGGCATGTGTTGCCCCACGCTGTATGGAATGTGGACCTTATGTATTTCCAGGTACCGGGAAGACTATGTTGGTGAAAGCCGTGGCCCACCACACAACGGCTTCCTTCATTCGAGTGGTCGGCAGTGAATTCGTTCAAAAATACCTAGGAGAAGGTCCTCGCATGGTCCGCGATGTCTTCCGACTTGCCCGAGAAAACTCTCCTGCTATTATCTTCATCGACGAGATTGACGCCATCGCCACAAAACGTTTCGACGCTCAGACTGGTGCGGATCGTGAAGTACAGCGAATTTTGCTCGAACTTCTCAACCAAATGGATGGATTCGACCAAGGCAGCAATGTCAAGGTGGGTATCTTTCTCTCCATTTCCAAAAGACAAGCCTCATGCTTTGTCTCTAGGTGATCATGGCCACAAATCGTGCAGACACTCTCGACCCTGCACTTCTTCGGCCAGGTCGTCTGGATCGTAAAATCGAATTCCCTAGACCGTCTCGCCGCGAAAAGCGCCTTATTTTCCAGACTGTCACAGGCAAGATGAACCTTGGTCCCGATGTGGATTTGGAGGATTGTAAGTCGTTCCTCCTTGCTCAAGACTTATTCCGCATCTGACGCGTAAATCATAGACGTGTCCCGACCAGACCCTCTATCCTCTGCAGACATCGCATCTATTGTCCAGGCTGCTGGTTTGCAGGGTACGTCCTCCCAACCAGAGAAGAACACAACTTGATGAATTCATTAGCCGTCCGTAAAAATCGTTACGTAATTCTTCCGGTTGACTTCGAGGAAGCGTGGAAAGTAAGTGTTTGTCCATGTGTGGCCACCGTGCGCTTAAAAAGTTTGCAAACTCATCTTTTCTTTTTCTTACCACCAGCAAACAGTCAAGAGGTCGGACGAGACTCACGAGTTTTGTAAGTCCTTCTTACTTTATGTATACACCCACGTTTATTCGTTTCATTTCAGATCGGTAATCTGTTTTGTCTTTTGCCGGTATGTCTCCTTCGAATTTATAAAGTCGGTAGTGACTGACGATTCTCGATTCTTCACAGTTGTCTCATATGTGTATTTTATTTCACTGCAATCACACCCCTTTCAACATTTGCAATGCCTTGTGTCGCCTTATAATACCCCAGCCCCAAACCGCTCGTCTTTCACTTTAATGGCTTTCCGCCCGTTGAACGGATCGTCATTCATTGTTCCGAGCAAGATAGACACGCCCTTCTGCGCCTAATTACCTCCTTCATTCGTATTAGAAGGTGCCTGGAACGGATTTGCAATATTTCTAATCGATTAAGCATCTTTTTCAATCTAACATGCCTCAATATAACTGATTTTACTCTCCGAGTGTCCCTGTCCTTCAGTTGTTTATCACCACTCCTGTATCACCCCATTGCTCTCCAACACTCTGGTCGGCGTTTAACACACCACACGCACGATCTCATTTTATGGGAGCCACAGTACTCGGCCACGTCTCCTTCGCGAGATGTCGCTACCCACCACACCTCCAATCTTTTTCATTAGTAGAAGGAATGAAGATGTGAGGGGAAACATCCTTCAATGTCCTTTCGTAGTTCGCGCACTGTCAATAAAATATATGTTCTTCTGGTTCATTATCACTTGAGTTGTTTGATTTTGAATATGTGCACATCGAAAAGCTGTTAGTCTACTTTTTGGGTTGGCCAAGTTGACTGGCGTGTTCAGTCGCTACTTGAATAGCACGAGCAATCGTGGAACGAACTCTGCCATCTTCCATGGCCAACAAACCAGCAATTGTGCAACCTCCCGGCGCTAACAAGAATTTTAGCAACTGCTTCTTGACGAAGATAAATTAACGCACTAGTCACTGCGTCTTTGAGCTGGGCAGGGTGTGTGCCTCCCTGTAACACCATTCGTGCAGCACCTTGCAGAGCTTTCAAGTACATGTTAGAATCAACAAAGGCAACTTGGGTATGTGGCAAAGTAATTTGCTTACTTTGTGCAGCTAATTCCAAAGCTTCCGCCCGGGGAAGTCCCATCATGACACCTCCATCGGCCATTGCTTCCATGAAGATGCAGGCAAAAGCGGGGCCAGATCCCGACAGCGCCGTACATGCATCGAAATGTTTTTCATCGAGGAAGCGGCACCGGCCAATTGAAGAGAATATTTTCAAAGTGATCGCGTGGTCGGTCTCAGCATCGGGAGAAGGGGGCAGTGTGGAGACGACTGTCATTCCCTCCCTAATCTATGAACAGATCAGGGATCTCCAAATCCCTGGAACAATGCTGGACTTACTTTACAAGGCGTGTTGGGCATCGCACGAATGACTTTTGTGGTGGGCAAGACCCATCCTGAGATCTGACGTATTGTCACACCAGCCAGAATGCTAATGAGAAGCTTTCCGTCGAGGGCCTCTTTCATGCCTGCCTCTTCCAAGATCGCCTGCGCCATTTGAGGCTTACAGCTGAAACACGGTCAAATCGCGCATTTCCAGGCATCGCAGATGACATACCACAAGAGGATGACGTCTGCCTGTTGGACAGATGGTACATTTTGGCCTGCAACGACCTCAATAGTAGATCCCAATGCACCTAGGGTACCAAAGGTCTGTTGCAGCTTTGATGCAGTTTCAGGCCTATTCACACACGCGATATACCGCGAAGGGGCCGTTGCATCCGGAGGGCCAGTAGGAGTCAAGGTTCCGGGAGTATGAGATTCCCATTTTAACTGAGTGGTCTTGGTCAGTTTAGAGGTAATGTCGAGACTGTCAACCACGCCAGAAAGAACGGCGATGCCCATGGTACCGCATCCTATAGGAACGAGTCAGTTTGTACGTCCATGCGAGGCCCGAAAATCGAAGAACCCAGCACGCAAAGAGTGTAACCCATAGCTGTAGTTGTAGTGGTTCAGAGGAAGAAATAGTTGATCTCACATCTGGATCGTGACTCGTTCAGGAACGCGCGGAAATTTCTTGGGAATCTTGACTCACGATGCTCGCGTTTGCCACCGTGGGCTCGACGCGTTTCGATTCCCTCGTGCAGTCAATTCTTTCCTTACCAGTGCTTTCGGCTCTACGTCTCAAGGGCTATACTCAAGTCGTCGTGCAATGTGGTAACTCAAGCTTCGAACTTGCGTCTTCGATCAGCAGTGGAAGGGAATTGACCGTAGAGAAAGATGGCGTTGAGATCGAGCTTTGGAAATTCAAACCAACGTTACAGGACGATTATGAAAAGGCGGATCTGGTTATCAGCCATGCAGGTGTGCCATGTAATGTAAAATCTTAGACGCGTAGTAGACAGAATACACAGGATCTGGAACCATTCTCGACGTGCTTCGACTTGGAAAGCCTCTGCTCGTGGTGGTCAATCCGACACTACTAGATAACCACCAGCAAGAGTTGGCATCTGCTCTTGCCGGCTTAGGGCATTTACAGTACTCAAGCATACCGTGAGCGTTTCGCCTGAACAACTCCTTGTGCGTGCTCTTCATGCAATTCCTTTAGTGATCTTGCCCAGACGATTGAAACTTTCGAGACATCGTCGCTCGTTCCATTTCCTCCGTTTGACGGAAGCCGGTTTGCGAAGTTGTTGGACGAGCATATGGGATTTGAGTGACTCAGGAATACTAGAACGTCTTGCAACATTAATTACTCCTTGTACCCGACCTCCACGATCACCTTATCCATCTGATGAATTATGGGCCCTAAGGCACTCGAGTCAGCGGTAGTAGATGAAGACCCACAGAGTTACGAGAATAAAAACGTTCACACAATCTACGACGAGATTGCTTCCCACTTTTCTTCAACTAGGTACAAGGTAAGTCATCTAGTAACAAATGATTTCAGCCCTTTCAACTCAATTGCTCCCAGCCATGGCCGATTATCAGTGCGTTCATGTCCAGTATTCCTACCGGATGGGTGGGGCTCGACGCCGGGACTGGCAACGGCAAATATCTTCCGCTTCCTCTTGATCGCCCAAACGACATCCTTACTATTGGTCTCGATCGAAGCATCAACTTACTACAGATTGCACGGACTGCAGGAGAGTCCCAACAGACACGGGAGGTGGTTTTGGGCGATGTGTTAGGGCGCGGGTGGAGGCCTGGTGTATTTGTGAGCACAGATATCTACTCATGTCAATTCTATTGAAGACTTCTAATAGGACTATGCTATATCGATTGCCACCATACATCACCTGGCAACCCATAGACGACGGATACTAGCTGTCCAGGTAGGTTTTATGGCAACGCGTTGTCTGGGTCGTTAACGCGTCTGCTACAGAGACTCATCGAGTCTGTGTCCCCCCGTCACGGCCGCATCCTTATATATGTGTGGGCAATTGAACAAGATGATCTCTCAAAACGCAAGGTAGTCACCGATGACGAAACAGTTTCCGACGGCAGAGGGAAAGACGTGGTGGTTCCCTGGGTTATGTCTCCTCAAAAAGGCGCACAAGGAGATTCAACAGGGCGGCAGGTCTTCAACCGCTATTACCACATGTTCGCCAAAGGGGAGCTAACCGGTCTAGCTCACGACGCAGCCAGAGAGTTGGGTATAGAAGTAAGGCCGCCTCATGATCCCGAGTCGACTACCTCGTCTCCACAAAGAGGAATTGAGATCGTGCGGGACGGCTGGGAACGATCGAATTATTATGTTGAGCTCCGCTGTTGGGAGAAACGATAATTTGATCTTTGCATTCACGACGGAATCCTCAGACAAATCATATTTGTTGAGCGAAAGCAATCTGATACAGAACAAGAAGCAGGAAGGTAGAGGTCAAGATCACTCGCTGGCAGCCATGACTAGGAAGGACGATTAAGCGAATGTAAGATGTTTGTGAAATGGGACGTACTGGCGTTGATCAAATCGCCTCCACTTTCTTTTAGTACTCTCACAGCCTTTGCGCGAGAACAGTTGACCTGGATTGTCACATTGAGTATGAAGCAATTCCATCCAAGGAAGAACGCACCTGTGCCATAACGAGATCAATATCTTTGGGGTCAACACCAGTCTCGTCAACGGGTCCATCGTCCTCAGGCGCCTCAAGCTCAGGGATATCGTCATCGTCGTCGTCGTCACCACCCGCAGCTAATTCCTCGAGGTTCTGGGGGCCGCCACTCGGTGCCAATGGCTGGTTAGCGGAGAGCTGAGCCTGAGAGTTCATATCCTCGATCTGCCGATCAACATTGAGAATTAAGCAATGAAAAATCTGGTTCTGGGTTTGCTCACCTTGGCCTCGCCAAAAACGATGTAACAGTCACTGTTGGGCGACTTGTACACCTCGGGGGACGCAAGGACGAACAGCACCTGAAAACGCAGAAAACTTGTGAATTGACGCGTCGGAAACCTCTTGGATTCTTTACACACGTTCTTGGGCCTCCTCAAGGTGACACGGGTGATGTCAGGGACCTTCTTCAAGCCCAGGCCAAGAAGCGCCTTCCTGGCCTTGCGCTCTGAGCGCGACTGGATCTTGTCAAGAGCGGCGGCAGAGGTAGGGTCTTCCTCATGATCGTGGTCATGGTCGTGCTCGTGCTCATGATCGTGTTCATGATCATGCTCGTGCTCGGAGTGGTCGGAGGGAATTTCCTCGATATGGGCAGACATCTGGTGCGGTGAACGCGTCAGTACATCCGGAAGCAATTTGTGGCATCCATCCGTTCCGACTCGACGATCAGACCAATCTCCACGATTTGGGCATCAGGGAGTGTAGCGGATGGGTATACATACCTTTGGCTACGAGATTTTACGAAACAGCGAGCTCAACGTGTTACGTGGCGACGACGACGCTTTGCCGACAATGCTTGGCTATGATTGGCGATGACCTGGGTACCAAGCACCAACAAATTATGACCTAATTAGCATGAGGTAACTTGATATCCATATACAACGCGTCTATATTTAAAGGGAGTTCAATATTACACGACCCCAACACGACCCTTCGAGTCCCTTCGAGGGATGCAGAATCCGAACCTGCCTCGTCAAGTGCGCTCAGCCCTCGAAGCCGGTCCCGATGCGCTCTCGTTACAGGAATTGTTAGTCTTGTTAGACGACTTCGTTCTTGAAAGCACTTCATCACCAGAGCCAGAAGTCCTACTATTTCATCTGGAAGAAGACTTGCAGCAGATTCACCACGAAGTCGTCGATCATTCATCACTATATCAGACTGAGGTCTTTCTCGCCGTACTGTACCATCTGGAACCCATTCTTCCAGCAACATCCGTCATCTCCTGGTTCGACATTCTTCTGCGGCCAGCACTTCGCGAACCAAAGTTGCTGACATCTTCGGTCAAACATGCGAAAGAATTGATCGTAGGAGCTCTACAGAAGACGGATGAGGCTTATATAGAGAAAGTCCAAGAGTTTCGTCGGCGGTTGATGGACTTATACCTCCTCGATGCATTCAACGAAGGATCGGGCGATGACGTCTTGGAGTGGGCGAGATTAGACGAGGAACAACGGGACAAGAGATCACATTGGAAGCGGAATTTGGAGGACATATTGCTGAAATTCGGAACGAAACGACCAGAAGTGAGTTACAGCGCATTCTCAATTTCAGCCTCCCACCACTGACGCTGGTTAGGACCTAATGACAGAAGTGTACATTCATTTCGAGACCCCGGAATCTCGACTTCAACTCCTGATGCTCCTCAACCTATACACCACTGACTCTTCGTTCAGTGACTCGTCGAAAATCATGGCAGCCCATCCACTAACCACAAGTCTCCTTCGATGCCTCTTGTTGGATACCTCTTCTACTGTCTGCACTGCTGGGCTCACTCTCTTGGTCAAACTTCTTCCTCTTTACGCGATACATGCTCGTGCGATCCTAAAGTCTATTCTTGGAAAATTGCTTGTTGTTCTCGCACGATTGATGTGTTGGAAGGAACGGCCACCGTCAAGTATTCGCGAACCAACAGACGAACCTCTTGACACAGCGTTCGAACAAGAACTCGATCGTGAAAGGAACCGTCTCATTCCTATCCGGCCTGACCTCAAGTGGGAAAGGCTACAAGTGACATTCAACGCCACAACCTCCCTCCCACCTTCCTCGCGGCCATTTTTCACTATGTTATACTACTTATATCCATCAAATGTACTTCAATTCTTGAGCTCTCCTGCGCAATACCTCATCGACAACTCGACGCCCAGCCCATACACCGTGGCTTGGCCAGAGGCTCTTGCGGAAGACGAGATTCGACGCAGAAGCGAGGTAAATTTTACCTTTGAAGTTACAATAATTGTACTCATCTAAATCTCAGCGGTTGCTTCGTGAACATGTGTGCCACCCTCTGCTCGTTTGGCGTGACGCAGCCGCCGAGTTGTCCGAAACCGAATTTTGGTCAAAATACACCGCCTTCCGGATAACAAGCGAAGCCGGCATGCTCGATGTACGCAATACCGCGCTAGGGCTACAGTTTCACGACCAGCCACCGCAAGAAGAGACCGACGTGGATGAGCACCTCGATGACGGCTTGCCTGCACATCTGATCCGCCCAATCGACCTTTCGAATGAGAGGGCGACAATATCATTGCAGGACATGGTCAATATGACTATCGCGCTCAAATCAAATTTGGACGTGGAGATTGGACGGCCTGAGTCACAGTGGCCACACAATATGTTCGCTGTGCCCTCTCAACTATCGAGCGAGGCATTACAACAAACCGATGTGGACGGGATTCCACTTTACGTCGTTCAAACCATTTCAAGCCTACAACGGGAACTGCTCTTATTGCGAAATGAGTTGAACTTCGAGCTTTGCGTGTCAAGAGAAAATGTGAAGCACATTGGACGACTTTATCAGGACCGTATTCTATCAAAGAGTGCCGAGGTTGAGCGGCAGGGATTGGTACACACACTCTCCCGCTCTCGCTTCCTTTTGCTGACCTCGGTTTCGGTGCAGTACAACAAACTTCGCAACTACAGAGCTCAAGTGGTGACGCTAGAAGCAGAGCTGCGTGAGCACAAACAACAGGCTTCATCGGCAAAGAACAAATACGCTGATTGGAATAACGAGTTGCAAAAGAAGTTGAAGGAGCTCAGAGACGAAAAGAAAACTTGGATAACTGAAGCGGCGAGCCTTCGGACGGCAGAGAAGGAAGCTCGGGTCCGTCGCCTACTCTCGCGAATTTGATTATGGGTTGCTGAATCAATTGATGAACCAGGCGCTGTTTGCTGCTCAGGGCAAACTTTTGGCCGAGGCTACTAACGAGGTCTTCGCATTGCAGACTCAAAAGAAGGAAACCCAGCATAAAGTTGACCGGTTACACGATTATGAACGGCAGATCGAGCAACATATCAGCATGCAACGACTTTGGTAAACTCCTTCAACTCGCCATGGATATCGCTCATAGTGTTCGTCAGGGACGATGACTTTGCAAAGTTCAATGAGCGTAAGGAACAGATGGACCTAATGCGCAATCAACATCATCAAATGAAAATGCAACTTGAAAGTCATCAGCAATTGCAGGTTGAAATGGAAAACGCGGCGCGGTAGGTCAACTCCTGTACCGTCCTTGGTCCTTCCTAACAAAACTCCAGCGCGAATCGACGACGCGTACAAGCGCTTGAAGCTCAATTGGCGCAAGCTCAGTCAGCTCACGGGGGTCATCGGAAGAACCCTCTGGCACAGATTGAAATCACCACTTTCTCCGCCGAAAAGAACGCACTCTTGGAAGCGAACAGGCAGCTGAAGGAAGACAATAACGACTTGAAGGACGAAGTGGAGGAGCTGCGTGCCATGGTTGAATATCTCAAGGCCCAGCACAGCGGACACAGAGGCTTGGTATCCGAACCTCGGGCGAGTCCCGTTCAGTTTGCTTCGCCGTTACATTCAGAATTATAGGTGACAATAGTTGCGAAGAAGATCTAAGCTAAATCTAGGCCTCATTTGTGTAGCTAGGTTTTAGGTATGGCGCACAACACAGGCATTCATGAACCTCGTTTGCTGGGACTGGCACAACTTTTCGTCCGTCTTGACATGACGGCTCAATAGTCAATAGCTTTCAAGACCAGACCATCCAAACTGCCGAATTCTTTCTTCTCCAATCGTCGCCCTTTCTCGATCCCCGAGCCCAGAGCGCCTTCGAGCTGAACGCACTGCCGCATTTTTGAGAACAAAACTCTCAAATGTGTTTCATTTATTACACGACTAATTATGAATTATGAGTTGTACATCTACGGCGCTTGAAGTTTGAGGTCTCGTCACACTATTCAAGATAAGAAATTCACGAAACAAGAGGTGGGAAAGTACAACAGAGGAAGCAAAATTTTATCACAGACGGATATGTACAAGTTCCGCCGCACACACAGCAGACCCTCCAACACGGGGGCCAGGAAGAGAGGGGGGAGGATGAGACAACGTTGATAATAACGATGGGAGCATGCCTGAGCCCGCTCAGTTTGTACTAAGACCAGAGCACGACTCCACAGAAAGCGAGCACCGAAAAAGAAAAAACGCAGAAACAAGCAAGGTCAACGCCCGACTCTCAAAAGCACATTCAAGCAACGTCGACTTACAGTGTCAATGCTTCATATAATATCTCCCATTACACCCGGTGTATGTCTGTGCGTATGTACACGTACACTATCCAATAAGTCTAAGTATATGAGCGTGGGTCGTTGGGAAAAAATGGGTGGGAATCTTACATTAAACAAGGAATGCATGCGACCTGCGTTTGGGTATGTGATATATGTACAATAAGTCTACAAAGGGGTGAGTCAGGATATCGTCGAACAAGAGGAGGGAGGGTGGGGGACTCCTCACATTATAAACAAAAGCCCGGGGCCGGAATAAAATTACAATTATAAAAGCTTGCTTCAGTGGTGTGTAGTGGTATCTATATGCGTCATGAATGCTTGTTGTGTGGTGCGTATCTTGTATCTTGTATCTTGTTGTCGTGTATCTTCTTGCGAGTCTCTGAATGCTTCCAGTGGTAGTCCTTCCTCGTCTGTCATAGGTCAATCATACTCCTCCTCATACGTATATCCCCCATACCCACCCCCATACCCCCCCGCACCAGGCGAAGCAGGGCGCCACTCTTCCAGGACCACTTCCCCCTCATCCATCTTCGCCGCCCGACGAGCCACAGCACCCTTGAGCATGGCGGCGGCGGCGGCGCTCCACTCCTCCACATCAGACGAGCCCTCGTCCCCCTCCTCATCTTCATCGTCGTCGTGGGAGGGGAAATGTTCCAGCCCAAGCAGCGCCGCATCATACGCGTCGTCGCCGTCGCCTTCGTCAAGTGCACCGTCGTCCAAGAACCGCGCGAGGGCGTCCAGGTCCACACGGGACTTCCTCGGCTCGTCCCCATCCTTATCCTCCTCGCCCGCTCTCCACTTCCCCTTCCCTTTCTTGCCCCCTTTATTCTTCCTCTTCCTCCTGCCCCCTTCCTCTTCATCACTCCCCCCTTCATCCAAATCCCAAATCCCCAACCCCACAAGCCTCCTCCCCTCCTCCCTCGCCTCCCCAGGGGTCCTCAGCAGCCCCTCCAGTTCCCCGTCCCCAAACAGGTCGTTGTCGCTTATGGCGGATGCACCGCGGGCTGCGGAGAGTAGCTGGAGCCGTGTTGGGGGCGCGCGGGCATTGAGAAGGGAGGGGGAGGGTATGGTTAGGATGTATGCGGGGAGGGAGGAGCGTGAGCGGTGCTTTTGGGTGGGTTTTGGGGCGGGTGGTGCGGGTGTTGCGGATACGGGTGGTAAGGACGAGGTGGGTGTGGGTTGGGGAGAGGGTGATGGTGATGGTAAGCGTGGGAGGAGCAGGGAAGAGGAGGGCTGTAGACGCAGCTGAGTCGTGGATCTAGCGTGGTGAGCATTTGCCTGGAAAGGCGGGGGGGAGTCAGGGGGGGCTGTATTCTGCGTTTGCGGTTGTGGTTGTGGATGTATGCGGTTGTGGGGCTGCGGGAGGAGAGGCTCGGGCGGAGACTCGCAGTCGGGGAGCGGGCCGGCGAGGGGGTTGAGCAGGAATTGGGTGGCGTCGCGGAGGGGGTGGTGTGCTATCTTTTGGCGTTTGGGCGGGCGTGTGGATAGGATGGACGTGAGGTCGTGGATAAGCGGGTGCGTGGTAGTGCTGGTGGTGGTAATATTGGTAGTGGTACTGGACACGGGTGCCTCAGCATCAAGATCCTCGTCATCGTCTTTATCGTCGCCCATCTCAAGCAACACAGTAGGCCTTAGCTTCCCGCGCCATATCTCGTCCTGGAACTGCAGCACATCCGCAATACCGCGCGCAACGATGAGACGCTTTCCGATAATAGCACGGGTCTTACCGTGAGTTGTACGCTGCTCATACTTGGCTAGCCAAGGCACCTGCTCGACCCAAGCGCAGATCTCGTCCTGCACGAGCTTATAGCGGGCCATGACGACGCCGCGGCTTGTCCTATTACACGATGCCCCAAGGGCCTGAGAGAGCTCTCCGAGCCTGGCTAAGGGCGCACGGGATTCTGCCTCGAGGGCGAGGAGGAATATAGCTACAGCTGTTGGAGGACTAGG
This sequence comes from Tephrocybe rancida, assembly GCA_018858115.1. NCBI lineage: Eukaryota > Fungi > Basidiomycota > Agaricomycetes > Agaricales > Lyophyllaceae > Tephrocybe > Tephrocybe rancida. The sequence goes on from JABCKT010000003.1 coordinate 62,059, forward strand.
GAGCGCGTTGAGCTGGTGGTCTGGCCCCAGCCGTGCGAGGAGCGTACAGAGAGATGTGGCGGTGTTTGCGGCGGTGCGTATGGACATCGCTTTTAGCTGGGACATGAGTGGGGCTGGGAGTGGAGCTGGTTCCGAAGCAAGGAGTGAGGTGAGGTGGGTGAGGAGCGGGGTTACGTGGATGCTGGGGTCTACTGGCGTAAGCGAGAGATTTAATAATGATATTATTGAGGTCAGTGTCCGTACGAGAGTGGAGCACTGTACGTCGAGGAGATACGCAATGTCGGATATAGTGTCGGGACGGCGGTATTCCCGCAATGCCACTACCAATGACGCCCCTGCCACGAGCTTAGCCTTGCGGCCCCAACGAAAGCATCCGGCTGCCATTGCCTGAGTAAATATCACGTTGGCGCGTGGAGATAGACCGGAGGCATTGATGGACACGGCGAGGGAGTTGATGAATTCAGACATGGCATACTACAGAGATATCTGTATCAGACAATAGGAGCAGCAAAAATGATGTACGTACGTGGTTCCTGGCATCGCGTGCCTCTTTTCCCTGGCCGGCGAGGGTATGGCCTTGTGAACGGATACTCTTGAGGATGGTGGAGGCGACGGTGGGGATGAGGTAGTCGGGGTCGGTGAGGATTGTCTGCGAGGCATCTGTGAGAGTGCCACAGCTTGTACAGATATTTGAGCCAGCGTCGTCGTGCCACTCTGTGTTGCCCCCGCACTCTTTACAAGCGGCGGTCATCGCGGACGACGGCAGGCGACGAGGTCGGCGACAAAGAGCAACTTGGTCACACTGTGATAACTTGAAGTCACTTGGCAAAGTCTAGGCACACCTCACGTAAGCCACGTGCCTGATGGACCCCGGAGACTAGACGTATAGACGCCACGGCACCGGGGTCCCAGCATTAGGTGTCTCGAATTGGAAGGCCAATTTTTTGGACTTCTGTGCCATAATTTTTGTATAAAGGCCTGCCCCAGTGAAATCGATGGTTCCCCCAACCACCATGGCTACTTCTGCCCATCATCAGTTTGAATCCAAGTCCCCCGCTGCCGTCCGACGCAGGCTCTCGAGCACCGCTCCTCCTCAGAAGCCGAGCGTCACTGCGACCTTCTCCCACCTCACCGTAAGTCATACCATGCCATCGCGATAATCGCGATTCGATGAGATACGATGAGATATTGACACGTACACCTACCTAGCCGATGTGGGCTGGTATCTCGGGTAGCCCTGTCAATAACAACACGGGCTATGAGGTCGCCATCTCCATCCACGACTCAGTCTATAACACCGACTTTGCATCGGCCGTTATCCCATATGCCGCTGGTGATGTCGAGAAAAACGCAATCGCGATTAGTGCTCATGTCCTCGACGCCCTCCGCAAGTTCTCCACCGAGCATCTCTGCAAGTTTCTCGGTGCCGGCGTCACCTTGACGCTCCTCAAAGAGGTAACCATCTCCCCAAAACTTTTTGTATTGACACACATCATAACCAAATACACCTCTCACCGCAGTCCCCGAACCTCTGCACGCGCCTCTGGCTCGACCTCGACATCGTCCCAATCGTCTTCAACATCAAGCCCTACCACACCGACTCCATCACGCGCCCCAACGTCAAGCACCGCATCTCGTCCACCACCGGATCCTACGTTCCCTCGGGCACGGACACCCCCACCGTCTTCATCGAGACCTCCCACGTCCCCGCAGATACCCTCGACCCCAGCGCCGGCGCCCACCTCCAGAACCGCCTTCCCATCCCCCGCACACTCGATGAGCAGGCTGATTCCGCCGCGCGCAAGGCTATCATGTATTTTGGCCCGGGTAATAACCCACGTCTGAGCATCGGCCCCCGCAATCAAGTCACTGTCGACGCGGCGGGGAAGATCCACCTCCTCGATGACCTCGATGAGTACAAGAAGACCGTTGGGACGCGGTAAGCCTTTTTACCCCGCACTCCGACACCGATCGATGACGACGCGCGTAGCACTTGGAACTCGGTCATCAAGCTTGCCGACGAGCTCCGCGAGAAAAAAGTCAAGATCGGGTTCTTCTCGTCCACGCCCCAAGGAGGTACGCGTCTCTTTTCGCGTCTCTTTGCCTCGGTGCATGTGCTGATCTCTCTCAACGACAGGTGGTGTCGCGCTCGTGAGTGTTATCAATTATCTCCATTAAGGTTCAATAAAAACTGAGGCACGAAAACACAGATGCGTCATGCCCTGATTCGGTTCCTGACTGCCCTCGATGTCGATGCGGCGTGGTGAGTAATTCACTCCTTCGACTTGCTCCTCCTGCTCCTCCACACATATATTTTTCTATTTCGGTCTTCATTATACCCCGCATCCGTATACCCCGCAATTCAAATTCCCCATCACGATAAGATCATCTAATCGCCGCTGCCGCCGCATGGCAGTGACGGTGCTTTCCCCCTCCCGGATCCGTTCATTCAATTAGTACTACCCTTCATCTTCTCCTTCCCTTCTCCTGCCCCATCCGTTCTTCCCCACACACGTTCACAACCACGCGCTAACCCCACACACCTTCCCCTAGGTACGTCCCGAACCCGTCCCCAAGCGTCTTCCGCACGACAAAGAACAACCACAATATCCTCCAGGGCGTCGCGCCCCCCGAGCTGCGCCTTACCCAGGAGGCGAAGGATAACTTTGATGCGTGGATCCTTAAGAATGGACTGCGATGGACGGCAGAGGGAGGACCGCTTGCGCCCGGAGGCGTGGATATTGCGTTTATTGGTGGGTGCTGTTTTTGTTTGTGGGGCGGATCGGAGGTGATCGATGGGTGTCGGGTCCCCGTTCTATTTCTGGGGAAGGAGGGAGCGTGTATCGATATCCATCCATCGCGCATCGCGCATCGATCTATCCATCGCACATCGATCCATCCATCGTGACCCTTTTTCGGCCCTGAGGCCACCACGCCCCCTCCTTCACCCCCTTCCTTCTCTTCACTTTTCCATCCAATCCCCACAAACGCACATGCACATGCTAACAAATGCCTCGCAGACGACCCCCAGATGCCAGGCCTCATCCCCCTGATCAAGAAGGTACGCCCGGACCTGCCCATCGTGTACCGCTCGCACATCGAGATCCGGAGCGACCTCGTACACGTCCCTGGCTCGCCGCAGGAGGAGGTGTGGAAGTACCTCTGGAATAATATTAAGTTGGCGGATTTGTTCATCAGTACGTGTTTATTTTTCTTTGGTACCTTTGGATACGGGGAGAGGTGCTAATGCGGGGTGTGGCGCAAATAGGTCACCCCGTGAGCAAGTTCGTGCCGAGGGATGTTAAGGTCGAGAGGCTTGCACTTTTGGGCGCTGCTACCGACTGGTACGTTTTCTTGTTCCAATGGGATGAAGAGTCGTGTTGATGACTTTGGATTGTGATTCAGGCTCGATGGACTTAACAAGGATCTGGATTCCTGGTGAGTGTCACTCTGGTTCTATAGCACTGGCTCCTGCCTATCGCGGGATCTTCTGCACATCTACCCACGTGTCTGATTGTGATTTTTTTGTGATTGTGAATCGCAGGGACACGCAGTACTACATGGGCGAGTTCAGGACGCTTTGCGCCAAGGAGAAGATGCATGAGCTTGCGTGGCCTGCTCGCGAGTACTTTGTCCAGATTGCGCGGTTCGATCCCGCTAAAGGTGTGCCCCGCCCCCCTTCCACCCTCCCTTGCATTCCACTGAAGCAACGCCATAACTAGGGATCCCGAACGTCATCGACTCATACGCCAAGTTCCGCCGCCTGTTGGCGCAGGACTCGAAAGACGGCAAGGTCGACCCCGACCATATCCCGCAGCTCTTGATCTGTGGTCACGGAGCCGTTGATGATCCCGATGCGAGCATCATTTACGACCAGGTCACGCAGCTCATCAACTCGCAGGACTATGTTGAGTTTGCGAAGGATATTGTTGTTATGAGGCTCCCGCCTAGCGATCAGCGTGCGTTTGGTTTACTTCCTCGTTGACATTCCGTGTTGATTTGATTGTGCACAGTCCTCAACGCCCTCCTGGCCAACGCCCGCGTCGCGCTCCAGCTCTCCACGCGCGAGGGCTTCGAGGTCAAAGTCTCCGAGGCCGTGCACGCCGGCATCCCCATCGTCGCCTCTCGCACGGGCGGTATCCCCCTCCAAATCGAGCACGGCAAATCCGGGTACCTGACCGAGCCCGGCGACAACGTCGCTGTCGCGAAGCACCTCTTCGAGCTGTACACCGACGAATCGCTGCACCGCCGCATCAGCCAATACGCCAAGACGCACGTCAGCGACGAGGTGGGCACCGTCGGTAATGCCGCTGCGTGGTTGTACCTTGCTGTCAAGTACCACCGTGGGGAGAAGGTGGAGCCGAACGGCGCGTGGTTGAATGACATGCTCCGTGAGGAGACGGGTGAGGCGTATGAGCTGGGCGAGCCTAGGCTCCCGCGCGGTGGGTTGGTTGTCCAGGCAAACTGAGGGGGCGGATAGAAAGGCTAGAGGGTTGAGTATGTGTTGGATGGTTTTGATCATTGGGAACTTTCCTACATCCCTTCCGTTCCTTCCTCCGAGCCCGCTCACTTGGCCCTGATTACACTAAAGATCTTGTAGAAAATTTGTTTTGTTGCTTGTAGAATATCGTCCATTTGTACAGTGTATCCAAAAATCGTTGCTCCCAATACAGTTGTTGCTTTGTTAGATATGCATCTCGGACGTGATCTGAGACCGACGCGTCTTGGCGACGCGTCGTGTGTGGGTGCGGGTCACGAGGGACACGCAAATCATGATGTGACTTGAGTGACATGCCATATTCAGACCAATGGCTTTTCTTTCACTCCGTGCACATCGACGCTTTGTGTTCTCAGAACTCCCTTTATTCCACCCACAAGTGTCCATATAACTGCTACTGACCACCACCATCATGATCCAAATGGAAGTCGACCTCCACTCTCCGTCCTTCATGGCCCTCCGCTCACACAACACGTCGAACAAACGCGCGCGCTCACCAGGGAGCTCCGGGGACCGGCCAAATGTACGCTTGGGCTCTGCGGTATATGAGCATAAGGACGTCATTGACGGGCTGTGGCGTTCTAGAAACGCCTTTCGCTGACGGTGGACCGCTTTAGACAGGCGCATTCGAGTGGGAACGTCACACCTCAGAGCCCAGCGGGCAGCTCGCGCTTTCCGTCTGAAGACTGGGTGGACCAGGCGGATGGGCTGACTATAGACAGCCCTAATGTGTCGGGGTTTGGACTGCCAGAGGATAGAGACGAAGATATGGTACGTCTGATTTCCTTTGAACCCCCTAAGCAGATATGCTGATATGCTCCTTTTCTTTTCTCCTTTGCACAGAACATGGATTCGGACTACACCGACTCAATACCGGAGGACCCGCCACTGCTTGCACAGCGCCCGGATCTCCCCCCAATACAAACCGCACACATGCACTTCGCACATACACTTTTCCGACAACACCAACAACACACCCCGCTCTCCGCGACGTCCTCCGTGCCCACGCCCCCAGGGCCCCTAGTGACCGTCCTCCCTCCGTCGCCATGCATCTCTACCACGACAACACCGGTATACAACGACGTGACGCCCATGCAGTCGCAGGTACAGACACAGGCCCCGACGCGCCCTGCGACGCCCGTGGACGATCCCGCCGGCAGCAGCGCCATGCTCGTGTCGTCGCCCATGGGGTCTTTTATTGCCCCACGGAAACAGCGCTTCACGATGGGGCCCCGTGCGGATTGCATGAAGTGCCAGATGAATGTAAAGGGCCATTCGGTGCATTATTAGATGGATGGGATGTGGCTTTTCTCCTGGAACTTGCTGCGCCCCCGACGATATGATGATTTATTATAGGTTATGCGATTGAGGTGAAGATTATCAATAATGGACGTGTCACTTGTTAATGCGGTGGTGCGTGGACGTTTGGATATGATAAAGCATTTTTACTGTGGAGTTTTTATACGGGGGTCCTATGTGGACTAGTAATTGATGGAAGATTGCGCTATTGATACCTGGCCGTCAGACTTTCGATTTGCTGCTGTTTCAAGGTAAAATTTGGTCTGATCGTTAACGGCTGTTTCGAGAACAAGGTCAATCGGAAGGTGGCGCAGTCATGATCTTGCCCATGTCGTGTTTGCGAAGAAGCGACTGGATCGCAAACACATGTCGATAGCCCGTGGAACTAAATATTCCATAGACAACAATAGTTAGTAGTACCCTATAGCTGCAGAATGCCTTCAGTCCAGGTATCATCGTTCATCATATCCCCGCTCATTATCCCCGTCGCAAACTTCACTACACGCGTCCTGGACGCCACGAAATAAATAGCGTGCATAGAGTCTTCAGTATTGCTGTCTTCGGGCCAGAACAAGGAAAGATGCCAGTCCTGCGGATGCTCCTGGAAATTCTCATGTATCTCGTCTGTCAAAACACAGATCATTCGATAACGGGCTTGGTTTTTGAGGCCTATTCCAATAACCTGATCAGAGTAGTCGTAATGTACTTACAACTCGAAATAATCCCCTTCAATTGAAGTACAATTGGTTATCCTCCGTCACTTTGATTATGAATATCTTTAGTAAACAATCCGAGTCCATACGCCCATGGACACGTTCTTTGATATCTTCCAACGCAAGCAAGACAGGGTTGCCTCGGCTCCAAGCATAACGTGGAGGTGATCTAAAGTGTTTCGGAAACCTCGGCATGTCCGACTCAACAAATCTGGCAATCTGCAGTTTGGTTGATCTTCGTAGTAACGAATCCTGGTGAATATCAAAGAGTGTGAGCACCAAGTTGCGCCCGTCGTTGTCATATCGCACAGCGATAATATATTTCCTACTTGGGTCAAATATGGCAGTCACCAGAAAGGTATCTTCGTCGAATTCGAAATGCAGGGAAATGCCGGAAACAGGCTTGAGGCGAGAAAACCCCGGTTTTGTTTCGAACAGGATAGAGATGTCTATTGGCAATGAAGTAATTGAGATTAGAGCTGTATGAACTCAGGCGAGGCCAATGGAAATTGGCAAGGCCAGAGCGCGTTCCTGCATGATGCGTGGAAGTGGCTGGCCCGGGAAGCTGAACGACCAGCTCTCAAGAATTCCGAAAGCTTTTCCTCTGATACCTGGGTGTCAATTCAAACTAACGACCCAAGAATGATGACATACTTAACTTGGACAATTTGCTTGATGCTGAGGACACTATCTGTTTCTGCGAAGAACTCGATGACAGGCTCCTTGACGCATTGGCAAGCGGGCAACGTCAATGAGGTTTGCAGGAAATGTCGTTGAGTCTTCATCTCTGGACCACAGTAGGCCCGCGGTTGTAACGAGGACTCGGAACTTTCCCCCATTTTGAGCAGCGAGACCGAAGAGGTCGCACTCGTCTATAGCGTCCAACACATTGATGATAGGGGGGGCCACCGACTGTCTGGTGTTCATAAAGGCAGCTACAGCTGGGGAAAATATTGACCAGAGGTCTGGGTAGTCGGCATTACGAGGAAACTCAAGTGATGCCTTGGCGAGTAATGATACCAGCTGTGACAGAACCGGGTCATTTGTGCGGATGTGGTAGGTCAATAATTGGTCAATCAAGGAATAAATGGCGGAGCGGGACCCGGACTGTCCGCTTATCAGCGTCGGCGTGCTTGAAGTAATAGAATTGGACAGGCAGGACATTATTCGAACGATCTAATAAACCCAAAACAACCATCCGCTAGTCTTCCTCCGACCTCTTGTTCAGTACTCGCCTAGTAGAGGAACTCATGATTAAGCACAGTGGAACGAGGTTATGGTGTCACACTCGTCGGGTTCACTGAATGAGATACAGTTCGCGAAGAATGCCCCGTTTGAACGATCAACAAAGAGGCCATTGCCGCATCCTCCGAGCTTGAATGTCTGGCCACTCAGAGTGAAGGGAATATCACAGGGATTGAAGCCGCTCTAATAAGTTCGTATTATCAGCCACTAGCCTGTACCCCGGACGAAAAAACGTACTGCTGTAATTGAAACGGCTGTGCATTTACTCTGGCCGGAGACCCAGGCAACAACATCTCCTCTCCCAGTGTCTTCGCCTACGTTAATCTCGGGGCTCACTGCGTCCGGATTCGTGCCATTGACCATCGGAGCCACAGGGCCTGCAGCCACAGAGAGTACGAGGGTAGCAAGGATAAGAGCTGGGTTGAAGAACATGACTGGCGCTGGTCCTAGAAGATACTAGGTCAGGTCTGAAATACTCTGAATTAGGATTGAAGTACCAATGGATTTCGCAGAATTGCTGAGGATGTGTAGCAGCGATGAAGAGCCTTTATACACAAAAACCTTCGGGCCTGGTTTACCAACGGAGTTGTACAGTTTTATGGTGATTACTGGACGATCTGTAAGCACGGGAAGGTCGGGACTCGGATTCTATCTTCAAACATAGAACTATAAGAAATCCACATGGGCCGCGGACATAAGTTGTGGCGCATAATTAGAAAGATTGGTCATGGATAATCCAAGTTAACGTCTTGATCCAGCTCCAAGATATACCACAAGTCAAGAGATGAAGGACTGGCTGTGATGACAGCTCATAGGCATGCTGTTGGCACAAGGAGAATCAGCTCGACATCCACGAGACGATACATGCTATGTTTGACTTGTCTCCCACGTGTAGAGCGGTTCGGTCGGACAATCTATGGTCCGTTAGCCATTAACACCGATACTCGGTAATCAGAATGTTTGCCATGCGCTCTGCTTCCAAAACATATCGTCGATGTCTCCCTCGGCTAACGTCGAAGTGCGAAGGATAGTCGGGCCGCGTGGAAGAACATGTACACGTGCATGCCAGGTCCGGACAAGAGCGGGACAGTGGAAACACCATTGGGGACTTGAGGCGAAGGGGAAGCCACCCCAACAAGGACGGTACCCACGTATTGGCAGATAGCTTGCACAATGCAGCGAGGTTAAGTTGTGGGCATCGGGATCTGCAAGGAAAAGAAGTAAGTGTGGTACAGGTGTGATAGGCCATATACTACGACTGACCTCAGGCTGTGGGTTCCACATGGAAAGTCAGGTATGTCGAGACATTCGGTATTCACTAAGTCGAATGTGCAAAATGGATTCAACATTCAACCGCAAAGTCGGTGCGAAACAAGTAACCTAACGGACATAGCTTCGGAGAACGTCGGAATATTTCAAAGCAATGTGGATTATTCTTGGGCCTGAGCGCTGCGTCTTGAGGCATATGCATATGTTGCGATGATCACGAGCAGGGCTGACGAACCAATCCAAGAAGAGGCACGGATGCAATCCGCGAAGAAAGTCGCAACGGCGGTGATGGCGGATACGCATTTAAATCTGGCACATTCATACACACATCCGTGTCTACTACCTCCTGGGGTCCGTAGAGGACCTGGCTATTGTGTCCGTCGAGGAGACTGATTGAATCTCACTGGCTGGATTGAATCTATCCAGTCTACAAAAGATGAGTTCATCGCCGTCTAGAGAATTCAACATGGGCACGCACCTCTCAAGAGTCTTGTTACTCCCGCGGGGCCCCTTGTCTGTTGCCCGCCTATGGGGCGTAACTTGACTATGCACCGTTTCCGGGCGCTTCTGAAGACGAAAAGGAGTTTTGACATTATGCTCTAGCCTATTATTACACACTTCACAGATATCGTACCCGTACATTATGCAAGTCCTTTGAATTATACCTTGTACGATAATGAACTTCACTGTGTGAACAACTGCGCTGCGTGTTCTGCGAGAGCGTAGACAGTTGCTTGCGTGTGGGCCAAAAGCTGAAGAGGAATAAGGGAGGCGTCAACGACGTAAATATTCTGTGTTCCGTAGACCTTAGGTTGCCAATTTCGCGGGGTACTACACAAGGCAACAATGAGGCACGAGAGAGTGAGAAAGGCATGGGGAACTTACCAAGGAGGGCAGTGCCAATGATGTGGTTCATGTAACCAGCCTGTTCCTTGATATATTCCAAAAGGTCTTTGATGCTGGTCACACCTGCAGTGACTCAGGGCACCAACTGGTTAATAACCTGGGAGGTGCAAGCCTCGTTGATAGACCACGGGCTCAAAATCGTTCTTCAAGCTCTCGGGATCCCACGAATGAAGAGGAACGGGCAGCCAGTGGATTTCTCCCATTTAACGAAAGTCTCTTTCCCTGGAAGCCATTCGCAGGTTCCTTGGTATCGGCGGTTGCGGCGATTGTTGCCTTCGTAGAGGTCGCGCTCGAAACTGGTGGCATTGAGCCAAACTTGGAGCTGTTTTTAATGCTCGAAGCATTGAAGATACTGGCTTTCGTTGTAGAAGGAAGTGGAATTGGCATTGTGCTGCGCACTTGACGCGGCGTGCAGTCGGTTCTTCTGTTTGGCGAGTTCATCTGTCAGAGATTTGAAGTTCATTTCAAGTGCGCTTGAGGATAGAACCGAGAATATTATCAAACGTAAGGGTCCTAGATTATGACGATAGTTAGCCGATTACATCCACTTGAGATAAGGGAACATTAGGTACCACCGAATCTTGAGCGATAATAGAGGACAGCTTCGACCCAGAAATCGATGATCGCAGCGTACGAAGCTTCAACCACGAGTTGCACAAGCGTCGATGTAGCAAACGTTTGATCTTGCAGGTTGATATGACTGACCTCTTCGGCCACTGTTTCAAAGAACGAAACTTCGTCGAACACCTTGACATCGTTCTTCGTCAACTGTGAAAAAAAGTTTTCAAATTCCTCCAGCAACCAAGAGACAATAACAGAGACGAAGATACCTGTAAAATGAACGACACACTGCCCCATAGCAGCTCCCCATCAAAGCACAGTTTGCATGTCCCCTCTACCAGCTTTTCTGATGGTTCCAAAAGAGCGACTCTGTCGCCAAGTCTTGACCAAGCCTTTCTCTTGTGTTTCTGGTGGAGACGGTCTCTCTGCATCACTACTTGATCTACGAGATCCTTGAGGCTCACAGGCGTGTTCCCGAAGATGCGCGCACATTTTTTGGCGTTAAGATTCTGCGTGAAAGCCATACGAGCGTGTTCGTAGGCATCCAGAACTGGGGTCGCTAACATGGACATGGTGGTGGCGGTTGTAACCAGGTACTATGCTGGGATTGGACGACAGATGAGAGAAAGCCTGAGATTGATTCAGACCTTGAGCTATGTAACTGGCGATCGAGCGTCAAATTTGGGCGGATTGGACGGGGCACACTTTACATCCTAGGATTGATCGATTATTGATCCTACACATTGAGCGTAAGTCCAGAGTCGCCTTTATCTCAACCACCTGCGATTGCATCTTACATTTTCGCCTATTTGAGCCAGCAAGATCAAGTGAATCTTTGTGCATGGAGCTTATAAAGACGAAGCAGTTGGCTATGCAGTTTGATGAAACATGAAGTCGCCTGTATTGGGTGGTATACATTCACGTCAAGTATTTGGTAGTTGTGGGCCTACACGAGGATGATCAAATCATTCATTCAAATTCGGATAGAGGGACAAGGGGGACGTACATTTTGATACGATATATAATCAATAAAGAGCTCCGTATCTCATAGCACCCTGCCCCGGCCCAGCCAGCTCTGCTCTGTTCACACTCCACGGAACTCGCTCCCCCTCCTACAATGCCAGACTTTCAGGACATGGCGCCTCCTCTTCAGGGCCAAAATAGCTTAGGGGCCGCCACAGGTTCATCTAGGTCAAGACCGGCTAGTGGGAGGTCGGATATTGTCGTGGAGAGAGTGTGTGTGTGGCAGGATGGCAGTACTTAGGGTTGGACCTGGAGCTTGAATGGTGTTCTTGTGTTCATTTGGATCATTCGAGCTCGGCGTTACGTCGGTGCCCTCTTTATACGAGTGTGGGCGGCGGCTGATATACTCGTAGATGAGGACTGTCTCCGAGCTAGGGAGTGGTCAGGATGAAGGCGTTTTCCACTAGTGAGAGTGGAACACCGACACTCAAGTTGCGCAAAGCGTTCATGGAAACGTGTCCGGGTCCATTCAGCAAGAGAAGGTGCTTGTATATGAAGCTACGGCCCGTCTAGATGTGGAAGAGGAGGAAAGGTTGGGCAAGCACAGTGAAGAATTATCTAGAATTATTTGGCATTACGATGGCAGACAACGGGCGTATTGATACTTTGAAACTCAGCGCACCTGCTCGCCCAATCCAGACCGTGGCCAGCCCTGAGCAGTACAACGTTATGCCATTTATCATCGCCCTAGAAACAGTGCTTCACCATGGGCCCATACACAGATTGCATAAATCATAAGACTCGATCTGATTTCGATTCGATGTAAGTAAGCATTCAGACGGGCAAAATTCAGAAGGGGCAGTGACGATCATGATAAGTACGGGAAAAGAATACAATCAGGAGCGATTTTTAGGGTCTCGGATATTCGTTGCAATCTCAACTACAACTCTTGCGACATATGGTTCATTCGGACTAGACCAAGGTCAAGAAATCTCCCACCACCTTCATGTACCTCTCGCGTTCCTCGAAGAAAGGGACATGGGCGCTGTTCGCGAACTGTACCCATTTCACCTGGGGAATCTTGTTGAAGAACGGGAGCATGCACACATCCTGCGCCTCGTCGTAGACAGAATTCATCATCAAGGTCGGGACTTTGATGGTATGCAATATGTCGACGATGCTCCATGACTTCAGCGTGCCGGTGATCGTGAACTCCGAAGGGCCTTGCCTAACGGAACAAAGGAATTCGTGTCAGTACATGGAGATCAATTAGGTATCAAAGCAGAGAGTAACTAACATAGTGTGGTACACGGTCGGGTCGGCCTCCATGGCTGCGAACGACGCGTTGAGGTCGTCGGGCCATGTCTCCAGCCTGCAGACGTGCTTCTTGTAGAACACGAGCATCGCTTCCTGATACTCGGGCGCGTCCGTCGTCCCAGCTCCCTCGTGCTTCCTGATCACATTGCGCACATCCTCTGGCAGCTGTTCCACGAGCCCTGCCGTGCTGCGCATCCAGAGCGCCATGGATGCAGGCGCGTCCGTAACGATAAGGTGCTTCAGCCCTTTGGGTTGCCTTGCCGCAGCGAGGTTGCCTGCGAGCATCCCACCCCAGGAGTGCCCGATGAGATCGTAATTACCACTGATGCCGAAGTGGTTGAGAAGGTTCTCGAGCTCGTCCATGAAGAGTTCGACGGTCCAGAACTCTTTGGGCGCGTCTTTGCGATGAGAGGATTCGCCGATGCCAAGCTGGTCGTAGAGTATGACGGGGATACCGTGGGACGCGTGGAGGTCAGTGTGGGGGGTCATGTAGGAGTGGGATACGCCCGGGCCACCGTGCAGAGCGATAAGTGGGCGCACGCCTGGTTTGGTGGTGTGGAGATCGCCAACGAGCTTGTACCATGTCTGGTACGTGGTGCCCTCGTAGTGGAAGTCAATTTTCCCAGTGGTAGCAGACATCATGGTACTGTTCGAAGTGATGCGATTAATCTATATATAAGAGCCATTCTAGACAATTCGACAATTCGAAGATCCAGCATAATAACCACATCAGCCACACAAGACCACATGCTAGCCATTTCTTCGTGTTTGGGGTGTCCAGATTCCCGCATCTGATGGATAGAAGACTATTGACAAGCCCGCGGGTGGCCGAAGAAGGCTACTAAGAGAGAAATTGGAATGTGGCCTTCATCATATCATCGATAATTGACCACCTTGTGTCCTCAAAGTCAAAATAATATCAGCATCATAATATCAGCATCATAAACAAGACAGATCCGGACTTACCCGGTAGAATCCTTGCCTCGATCACCTTCAAATTGAACTGTAAATGGCGTCTATGGTGACCCCATGTAGAATTATAAGTTCTTCTTACGTCCAGCTACTTTTGAATACCCGCGATTCTCGCGTGGCCTCTATATCTCGGAAATTTGACAACTTGACATGATACGTCGGATCCTACTGTATTATCTGTTTCCGTGAGTCGCACCGTGACCCGTTCGCACCCAGTGGAACACTCTCTTCTCAGAACCTTTCTTACGCTACTTAAAAATTGCCTCAGCCCAAGAGCCAGGTTCTGATACTAGTTGTGTCCCTTCGTCTAAACACCCATGCTTCGTAACACCTTTGCTTTCTTTCTTGTGCTCACGAGCATCGCGAATCTCCTCCTTGTTATTCTACGAGTATCGAATCACTCAGGTGTATCCAACACGCACAGTGAGCATAGGTCTTTTACTTGAGTTTCTATGTTGACTGAACATCTGCATGAACAGCATGGCTTGGTCACGACTTCCCTGAATTCCTCCCTCTACACACCTCTGAACCTGACCTCGTGCATATGCGCGTGGAGGAAAGCAGGCAGTACGACTCTTACAAAAATGACTCCGATATGCGTTGGTACTCGCTCAGCACATCTGGGCGAGGCTATACACATCTTGGTCCCGAATACCGCCTCTTCATGGTCACGATGTACCACGAACTGCATTGTATGCGGTTCCTGAGCCGGGCGCTGGGAGGAGAAGTGAACGTCGGCCATGTGCATCACTGTCTAAACTACCTTCGCCAGACGACCCTCTGCTCGTCGGATTTAACCCTCGAACCAGGAGATTTCACCGAGCGCAATTTCGAAACTGATAGGGGTGGGGCGTTACATACTTGCAGAGATTGGAATGCAGCCTATGAAATGATGGATGAGCGGTGGGAGCATTGGCTTGGGCGCCACCGTAACTCCACGTAGCACCAACGACCTGCGTCACAGATGCCCCCGTAGCCTCTTCTTGGATAGTTAGTCTAACACTTCGGAACAGAGCTTGTCCGGCATTGGATTTGATATAAATGTGCAGAGCGAACAAATATCAATCAAATCATTGATAGGATATAATATGAAAGTGTATTTTCGATGGCCGTACGCAACATAAATATAAGTACCCGGTACATATCAAACCTCGGACCGTTCAAAAGACTTGTTGAATTGCAAGTTTCCCTCGGAGTCGTCGTGAAGATGATCGTGAGGTATATCTCTTGAGCCTTTCAGCGTAGTGCCTGACCGCTGTGCGGCTGTGAAAGTAGTAAGATCACCCATGTGAACAGGGACCGGGTGATTCGTCGACAGAATGTTGTCCACGGTGTAGCGATTCCAAGCTCTTCCTTGTGCGACACGAAGGATAATGAGTAGAGGGGCAATAGCCTATGGAGGCATAACGTAAGGGAGATGAATTCAGCGCTGAGGCGGGACCGACAAACCTGAGCCGGGCTAAGCACACCCAGAAACACATTCTGAATCGGATGGTTCACGATAAAGGGGACGAGGAAGAGAAGGGAAGAGATCGAATAAATAGCGGCTGACTCGACCAACATGGCGGCGATTGTCGTATATTGGCTGCCATATCCTGCACCAAGTGACGAAGTGATGCGATAGCGGAAGTATAGGAGGCGCGCGACAATGGCGAAGGTCGAAACAATATTCAGAGCCAGAGACGTAGAGAAGTACGGAAGGGTAAAGTTGACGGTGCTTGAAGCCCATAAGGATGCCGATGGGGCAGAGACCTGGACCAAGAATAGGACACCTAGAACTGTGCATCGGTGTCAGAAAGCTGAACAGGCAGCTTACAGTTATCTAGTACTCACTAAATGAAGCCAGGAAAGCACCACAAGGTACAAACATAATTATCCAGATGGGGAGACGGCAATTCTTGTAGATGATAAACCAACGCCAGACCTGGGACTTGTTAGGTTGGCGTATCCTCTGAAAGTCAACAGAGCTTACCAGCAGACCATCCGCGAACCAATTTGCAATGGTGAATACAACATTGCCCATGTTATCGACTGGGATTGAGAACATGGCTTGCTCAAATGCAGACGGGCCACCAGGGAAATTTCGGTTGTCCACGAATGAAAGACGTGCCATGTTCGAATTGGCAGCAATGAATACGGTGCTGCAGAGGAATAGCACCCATACATATGCAATTAAGGGAACTTGCATCTTCCAATTGGCACGGGTTGTTTGTCGTACAAGGAGCATGAGGCACATAGCAAAGATGACGAGTTCAGCTCCATACGCCACACCAAGAAGGATGGCGCCTTCTAGCCAAGTCCGTTCGGCGAAGAGCTGCCCAGGAAACTCTTCGACAGGCCTCCAGGATGCAGGATCCGAAGTCGACGCTGGATCTGCCATTTGGTGAACTTGAAGTAGAAGGGTGGACTAGAACGAAACCTGGTATAGGCAAGTCAGCGCGCTGAACTACGGTTAATGAACGAATCAACCAACAACGCTGTTTGCCGATGCCTACAAGGTTCGGTGGAAACCAAAGTCTCCGAGCATAAGTATATACGTTCTACCGAGTAGGAGGGGTCATATTCCATTTCCAGCTCGGTCAGGAAGCTGAGGCCGAGCATTCAGTGGACTACTGGAGAACAAAATGATTGCAATTGGACAGGATTCAAACATGATCAGGTGTTGGAGTAATGCTAACGGCCGAACATTCATTAATCAAGTCACACGAGAAGTAGCCATGCAGTCATTCTAGGTAACGATCTGGTATTGATGAGCCAGCTGTTTGGTGGATGCTAAATTTGAGTCCGAGTGTGGGCAGGCGGCCAAGCCGCACCCGAGTCCGCACCATACCCGCCTTTCTATATTTCCATATCTCGCTGTAGCGGCGCTCCGATGCATCTAGTAATCGTCAAGTATTCCACGGAGCTTAAGTAATTCTGAACAGAACAGGCCAGCTGGCAGATATCTGTTGCCCCTGAATAGTCTTGGCATCGAGGGGTGTCGACTAAGTTGAGCCTAGTCTAGCTTAGAATCAATGACTCTGAGTAGACTAGAGTAGGAAGCGCAAATGATTAAATGTTTGGCATTACAGGCATGTGCTCTCCGTAGTTCATTCAGCCCCGCCTTTAACTAAGGAATCGCGCTGAATAAGACACACGCCTGTAAACAACCGTCGCAATGTCAATAGTTGAATTTGTACCAGAGACAGTTCCTTGGTTGTCTACTAACCTCCATAAGGGGCTTCTTTACTCTGCCAAAAGTCCACGAAGCAAGGTTTGTTGTATGAGCCTGAACAAGCAAACTCAAATGTCGAGAACGAGCCAGAGGGGCATCGAAATTCTGAAGAAGTAGCCTCTCCTTCAACGGAGAGCGTCAAAGTGGCAAAAAGTTCCTTCCGACGAGGGGCATTTTTCCAGATAGTGTACGGCGTGAGTTCGTCTGTATAATCCAACAACCACACATCGATCGTGCTCGGATTGACGATCTGTAAGGCTGGGTCAAGAAAGTCGCTGGGCATAGGGACTTTAACCACGAGATTACAGTGCTCCATCCCATAGTCAAGGTGACGAAATTGTGCGATGGTAGCTGTCTGAGAAATATCAGGTTAGAATCAAAGATAACAAAGGATACACTACCTCACCTGAGACGTTACCACAAAGTGTCGATCGTCTGGATAGATGCTCCCAAGTTCAGACCAATGGCCACGTTCATCCTCGTGCATTGTGCGCCTAAAGTCGGAGGTCTGGATTTGTAGTAGGATGGGTGGGTATCCGATAAGCGGAGGGAAAGGTTCAGTCTTGTTCTTCAAGACTTTATCCAAATTCATGTATTGGTTGGGGCGACGGAGGGGATGTGGTGTGGAGAAGGGTATACCCGTCATAGGTGGCCATTCAAAGAGTAGAATAGTTGTTGACACGACGGATAAAAAGATGGATAGGACACAAGCGGAGAAGAAAAGGCGACTTTGACCGATTCCTGAAAGTGCGCTATGAGCGAGGTCGCAGGAACTGAAAGCAATAGAGGAACCTGAACAATCTACTGGTGCCGGCGCTTTCTTGTCGTCTTCATCATCATAAATATCGTGTGAAGAGGAAGGGAGTTCTGTATACAGGTGAGACGAAGTCATGGTGGATCGGGAGGCCAAGCAGTAGTTAGTAGGCTCGTAATTGGAGTCGTTCAACGCCGCAAAACTTGTTGCATGGAATTTGGAACCGGGGCACCGGTAGGCTTAGATTACAATGGGATTTTTGACAGCTCCAGGAGTGATTGGTGAACCTGCCATGATGGCCGCATTGTCCAGAACTCAAGCGGTCCGTATGCGGCAACGTTTGAGTGCCATAAACTCAACAACTTCGGCTCCACCTTTGAACGAGTCTCTGATCTAGGCGGCGCCCTAATTGCCCCATGTGGTCACTGTGGAGCGTTGAATGCCGTGGATATGCGTTTTGCGATCGATTTGGGTGGGCCCCATCATGGTTCAGGCAAAGGAGAGTTATGAATTATGATGGTATAGTGCGTTACGAGATAATCTTGAACTGTATTGTTCTTTCGCATGGCTCAATCCTATCTTGTCGGATTTCCACAGCTGCTATTCTCAGGCTCATCGGATAATTGTATCCTCCTTTCAAGGCTCAGAATGATCTTTTAAAGCTGATCAACTCATGGTATACGCATCCACTGGAAAAGAAGTTCGTTTCAAGGGAAAGTAAACAGAAAGTACTAAGCCCTATCAAAGTTGAACCCAAAGAAGAAAGTTACGATCCAACCTGCGGAAGTTTGACTCAAGGGTTTTTTCATATAAAATATCTGTCATTCAAATGTTGATACGTCTAAACCGTGACGCCACAATGATTCAGACTTTTTTCTCTCTGCTATCATGCTCTTCCCTTTGTGTACAAAGTTCCAGGGAGCTTGTCGGATGATCTTTTTTTACAAATTACACGTGAAAGAAGCGCACTTGTGTTACAATTCTTTCGCCCTCTTCTAAAAAGTTAGTATGTTTCTCTACCCCCAGGTTGTTTGTTCGAATCACCTTAAGCTTGGCAATGTAAACCTCGTAGTTCTTCTCCGCCGCTTCGTATGCAACGGTCCAATCATTGCAGGAGTGTGTGACGTACGGCACTGTGACATGCGCCCCTCGGGACCGCCTGACTGACTCCAGCCGTAGATTGGCGCGGCAGAGAATCATCTGTCGGATATAGTTCATACAGTGGTGAATGAGTGTGTCGGAGCCTGCGCTTGTTTCTCGTTCTCGTTGGGCTTGAGCTATAATATTTTCACGGATAATGTTCAAGCATCGGAGTTGGTGAAACATAGAGATGCTGAAGGGTCTTGAATTATCCCCAAGGTAAAGTATGCCCCCATTTGCTGGTAACGTGGCGTTCCATTCGGCGATGCCAAGCGGTGTGTCGATCGCGTAATGAGCACTATTTTCCATTGCCAAATTCACCTTCTCCAGCCTGTCCCCGATATCCCACGTCTGTGGATAATCTGATCCACGGTAGGCTGGCATAAGAGCAGCGTCGTGACTCGTCGAGGAAATTCGTTATCGGTTAATTGACAGACTCACTGTATTGGTGGGTTGATCTCTTTTGGCTCTGAGGGGTAGGTAGCAGCGTACAGACCAGCGCACCAAATAGCAATAGTTGTGCAGCAGCAGCAGCAGTGGATGCGATAGATGAAGGCCTCATTCTTTCTGTAAAGTTCATATAGTCAGGCAAGCCGGTTGAACGGTCAAACGACACACTTCGAAGATTTCGAGGCAAGTGGGCCATTCAAGGTAAACGAAATATGGAGAAATGGCATTGACATCCTTATAAGTACTCTACTGGAGATAAGACATCAGCGGCGTTGAGGTGCCGTCATGCATTCAAGCTGCCATATACAGTTGTTTAAAGCCGAAATATGTTGGATTCACAGTTGGACTAATTTGAGGAAGTACATCATAATGACAGAGCCCGCTGGGGAGTCGACCGTCATTAGTTCTATCAGCCAAATGCTTGAATTGTATTATTCAGGGCTTGATTATAACCGCTTGAAAGTGTGATATTCACCTTTACTTCAAACACAAGAGCCTATGTTATCGAAGGAGCCTTCGCAGCTGGAGGCCACATCAACATCTAGAGTTATATCATGTTGATAAGAAAGCAATACAAGCTGAACAGCAGGTGTTGATGAATATACCTCGGGGAAGGACAAGTGGAGTAGCTTGAACGAATGCCACGGCAGCGGTTACAAGAAATGCAACAGCGATCTTGAATTGAAGCATAGTGTGGCTGGCTCTGTGTGCTAGTTGTACTGAGGAAAATGTGTGGTTGGGTTAT
The DNA here is from genome assembly GCA_018858115.1 of Tephrocybe rancida. NCBI lineage: Eukaryota > Fungi > Basidiomycota > Agaricomycetes > Agaricales > Lyophyllaceae > Tephrocybe > Tephrocybe rancida. Next base: position 82,105 of record JABCKT010000003.1, read on the forward strand.
TGTTTCGTCCAGATCCGGTGCCTTTTATGTTCTGACAAAGTCACAGTCCACTTTGATACTTGTTATTTCCATCGAAGATGATCAAGCAGTAAAAAGTTGCGATCGTCAGCTTTGACATGAAATGATTCCCTCCTAGGTATGGAGATGGCACAGGCTTTGAACGGAGGGTACCCCACAAAAAGTCAAGCCTGTTTCATGACTTGCTTCTTTACAAGATCTACCAGAAGATGTGAATGAGGGAGCGCCTTTCGGAAACATTGTGATCCAAACTTGAGCCCGCCACCGTAAGCAACTTCGCCAATACTGGCGAATTGACTGAAACACCGCAATCTAGATCTATAAATTTGATCATTTAGCCTGTGTGCGTACCCTGGCAGAAGTAACAAGGTTCACCATAAAGTTCTTTTCGCCGACGCGCCACGGAGGCCTCCAGTATCCATGGTCACTAAAGTTGCCAAAAATATACCAGGTGGACACAAGGTAGGTACTGCGTGGAGATATCCTGTGAAAATACCTTTATGGACAAATGATTATAATAATTGTTCCAGATGTTGCAGTGGAGGACAGGTCATTTTGCTTGTAGTTCCAGCCCAAAGAGCGGGACAGTCGTGTATATCTAAGTCCTGGCTAGAGCCTAGTTTGAAGAAATAATCATCGGTTATTCATCATAATTAGTTAGGACCTAATCCATGGTTATTTGAGCTAGCCTTGAGAAATTCTGATGGAAATGATGGATCAACAAGAGCTGTACATGTGTTTCAAAGCCATACGACTCCAATTCAGCCAAATTTGAGGCCACACATGGGCATAAATTGACTGCGGCTAATAGCGTCTACGGTGGCGAAGAAGGCAGATTCTCAGGCCCCAGGTTGAACATTCATACGTGCTCCTGATGTGATGCGCCAATCGTGTGGTCTGACGAAGAAGGCGATATTGGGTGCTGGTTGTCGGGCTGTGGCGGAGATCAGTCTGGTCTAGTGAGCGGGCGTCGTTTCCTGTATACATTTCTTCGACGATTCTTGATCTAGCCAGTCAGTAAATGATCCTTGACATCTGACTCCATAAGAAGAAATACTTACCTTCTGACCTTGTTCTGACCCGTTCAAATGGAGATCTTCCGATCCCGACAAGAACGGGGCTTCATGTATGCCTGTGAGCACGTACATGCTGGGTTTGTACTTGACAAAGCTATTGTCGACTTTCTCTGAATCTCACCAAATTTTGTACCAGACTTATGAGACGATGGCAACAAAGGAGTCATCTTCTATTCGACCTCCCTCAGCTTCTCCAGACACCACTGATGATCCTGCCGTGTCGCTATCTGCAACGTTAGCAGGTTCAAACTATCAAAGCACGCATGGAACCATACCTTTCACTGTTGCCGGTGAGGTATATGAGACGTGGTACAAGATCTTTGGCGACATTGGCCATGGGCCAATTGTGCCTCTCGTCGTCGCACACGGAGGACCTGGCCTTTCCCACGACTATCTTCTGCCATTGGGCGATCTGTCCTCAGAGAGACCAGTCATATTTTATGACCAGATCGGAAACTCAAGATCCACTCGTTTGAACGACAAACCACAGTCCTTTTGGACGATAGATCTTTTCGTCGAGGAGCTCGACAATCTCCTTCGTCACTTTGGCATTCAAGACAGATTCGATCTGCTTGGGCACTCATGGGGTGGTATCCTTGGGATGGAGTATGAAGTGAGACGCCGCCCCACAGGCATGCGGCACCTGATTTTGTCAAATTCCCTCGCAAGCATGGCACTGTGGGATGCTGCATGCGCGCGCCTCCTTAGCGAGATGCCCAAAGACACTCGAGAGGTCATCACAAAGGGCCCAGCTGACGACAGGGTGACTTACCGGGCAGCTATGCTCATGTTTTATGCGGCCCATGGATGTATCGTCAAGCCGATGCCAAAAGAGTTTCTATATTCATTAGACAGACTCCTAGGGCCTGAAGGAGATTCCGCGGTGTCGAATGCAATGTACGTTCTCGCCCATCTTCCCGAAATCACTCAACGAGGTTCTTATTGACTTTGATAGGTTCGGCGGCGAGCTCAAAGAGTGGAACATCATTCCGAGATTAGGCGAAATCCTTGTCCCAATCCTTGTCATCAACGGCCGGGCAGATATTTCAATGGACTCCGTGATCAAACCTTTGGTTGAAGGAATTAGTGGATCTCAGGTGGTGACGTTCGAGGATTCAAGCCACACGCCCTGGTGGGAAGAGCGCGAGAGGTACATGGAAGTAATCAGGAGGTTTTTGAATAACTAGGTCAGGGGCACCGCGAAACCTATGGTTTTTCTTGGCCGCGTAGTATAGCGATGGTGGCCGAAGGTTGTAAAGTAACATTCAATGCCTATGTATTATGGTGGTCAACCACAACATTAGCTATCAGATATGTCGACCTGTGATTCTGGGTGCAGTAAGGAGCGAAACGGAACGGACTTGCCCAACGTCCTGATACCAAAGCACAGTTCCTCCAGATCGTTATTCGACAGCTTCTTTTTCACTTCAAAATGGTGTTATCTGAGCAAATATATATATATATAGGGTCGGTGGTGCCACATGCTGAAGGTTGAAGTTTCCGGTGAAGAGTTGGTTTACTGCATTGAATTCACCGCAATAGCCTGTTCGTAAAGCCGGAACGCAGACACAAAGATCATGTCTGGAATGACCAGAGAATGACCTCTGGCAAACACAACGCGAAAACGGAACCCAGGCAGCCAAAAACGCTCAGTAACGTCCTCCGATGTCGCGACGCCACTCCTGTTGCTCCCCTGCGAGCTCTGCCCGAGCCCATCCTCCCGCAGCCCCAAATCACCAAGGATATTCTGTCTTGTCATATAAGGTTCTACAAAGTGATCGATTCTGCCAATCCCAGCTCTTCAACTTAGTATCCTCCCTTCAAAACACAATCAACACAACTTCAAAAGTCTGCATCGATGTACAACCCGCCCTCGGTAACCCATTACCTGTTCTGGTTCCAGCTACAGTGCCACATCAATTCACTATACAAGTACATCCTTCAAGAGAGCCAAATTTCCACCACGTCAATATAAATGAATTTCTGTCTAAACAGTCTTATATCAGAGGCGCCGGATGGGCCATGCATACGGAAGTGAAGTGACCTTTTCTCAGATGCATGCACCTATATCATACTCTGGGTCTGCCTCCGTGCCAGGCTTAATAGGACAAAACTCGTCACCAGTGCCTATGCCCAAAATCAGTCGTCAATCGGAGTGGCGATGACCCAATCAAGTCTGCGTACCTAGAGGAGGGGTAACTGGAGTGGCGTGAACAACCGGAGCGGCTTGAATAGCTGTCACAGCAGCTGTGGCAAGAAATGCCAGCACAATCTTAAGTTGGAGCATGGTGAGATGAATTTAGATTGTAGGTTGAGTTCTTTCTTCTGCCAGTCAATGGTCTTTTATGTGTGTTATACCTTCAAACAGGCAGCAATGACAAATATGAGAAAGGATTATGATGGGATCATAATACTGGCATGTGGCGTCTTAACTTTAACTAGGGTAAGCCGGTGATCAAGTCAATATCTCTTTGACAGGCGCTCAACGTCTTCTTGTTGTTGCTCAAGTTCGGGTCCTGCACGGCCTACAATGACTTACTTATCATTGGCACAGCAAGAATGCGCCATGGGGTGAGATTTTACCACACATCGGACGTGTGGAGGAACACATGATCAAGGTCTTAACGATCCCAAGCAGCCGAATTCACTTCGAAAGGAAGGGCAGTGATCAAGCAGTCTAGTGACGTATTCAAACCTACGCAAGCCTCGGATATCCTGACCAGACGGAAGTTCATGCGCAAAGGAAGTGAACTTGAATCGAGAAGCTCCCCAAGAACGCAAACGCTATTGTTGAAGTTGGTCCATGGGACCTGCATGTCATTCTTTCTGATGTTGTTGAGCGCTGTCTCAATGGAATCCCACAATCACCGATACAACACTCATCACGACTCTGTGGAGCATATGGAATCAGTCAGGGCAAGGTTCAGTCATTCCAGCGATTACTTATCAGGACTTCCTCATGAACTAACCCGATGGAACACAAGCTGAGCGGGGCTTCGAACACTACGACGCTTGTCATTGATGCACAGCAAGCACAGGCAGGAATGATTTGTAGAAAGTTAATGAAATCGACCGAACCGAAATGCATAAACCCGAATATCGCAACCCAACCATGTTATTTTGGGAAAACAACGCCTTTGACTGGTTGACACACTGATGATCCTGCTATGCCAGTCACAGTCAGCAGGTTCTGTATATAGTGCATCTTATATTTGAGCGTGGATGGGGATGGCTTCAAATTAGACTTTATACAAGCCCTTTGTTGAGATGGTTCTGAATCGAATGCGTCGCCGACCCATCCGCCTTTCACACGACCTCAGTTTATATCGTGTGATTTGTCCACGACAAGCTGGGTAGCTGAACCAAAATCTTGAAGAACCTGTCATTTCTGAACAGGTTGGCCTTCCGTCAAAAGAGTGCCGCGGCTTGATACGTTGAGGCAAAACTTGTGTATGAACGGATCCACACCCCTTCTACGAGCGACGATCCTGGTGTACTAGTGCACGGTAAGCCCCAGGTCAAAACACGAAGAACCTGCGCCTCCCTTTGGCAGTTTTGTCCTTATTAGCTATCCAGAAAATTTTCAACGACTTGCATTTGCATGTACTTCTTGCGCTTCTCCCATGGCATGGGCGCATGACTCGACTTCTCGAAAGTCGCCCACTTGGCATTTTCGATTCCATCTGCCCGGGGTTTGACTACAAACTCCATTGAAATATCCGCCCGGCCATTGATGCGAGGACTGGAACATGAACGTCACCCAGATGTGGGATGATGTTCCACTCTTTGAGTTTCCGCCAAACCTGGATACAAGGAAGGTCAGATTTGTTTTGCTCTGAGGTTCAAAAAATCACTACATTGCATCAGAAACCGTCGTGTTTGCATCAGGTCTTGGGCTCTGTCTTACGAATAGAGGAACTCCTTTAGTGTCGGCTTTACAGCGCATCCGTGAACTGCGTAGAATGAAAGTATGGCTGTAGATGAGCGTCTCTGTCAACAGTAGGGCCATCTGCAAAAGCCATCTGGGCAGCTCCTGGAAGCTCGGCGATAAGCTGCCCACGAGCAGCATTGCATAATGCCATGCTTACCAGTGAGTTTGATAGGATGGGATGCTGCAGGCCTGTGTGGCGCCGGGCTTCATACTCCAGCCCGATGATACCTTCCCCATGAGTGGCCAATTAGATCAAATTTGTTCTGGATCCCGAAGTGGCAAAGGAGGTCATCGAGTTCGTTTACACAGAGGTCGATCGTCCGAAAAGAGGGAGGTTTATCGACCAGGTGCGTGGACCGCGAATTGCCGATCTAATCATAGAAGATGACTGCTCTTGACAGCAGGATCGCTCAATGGTAGAAGGTGGCCGTGTGAGAGGCCAGGGCCTCCACACGCAACGATAAGAGGTAAATGGGACCCCTCGCCAATGGTGCCGAAAAGTCTGTACCAGGCCTGATGTTTCACCGTCAACCGTAAATGTTATGAAACTTTGTGCCGACGTCGTGAGGAAAGGACATAAAGCGCGACTGGGATTGGGTTGGGCTTGTATCACGACATGGAGAAACATGTTGATGTAAACTTCTGAGACGCGATAATGTTTATTCGACGATGACGTGGGAGTCGAGGTCATCGACTGTGGGCGTTTTATCCATCATACATTATGTCTGCAAAGATAGGGGGGAACAAGACCGATTGCCAGCCATAAGAGTCCTCGGCACAAAGCCATCATGTATTCAGCATTGGCCAACGAAAATGTTGCAATGAGAGTGCGGCTCTGTATGGATTTCTAGTGATCATGTTAACCGTTAGATGGTGAAGTTTGAGGGATCACCTAGTGTACACACATATTAAACTGTTCATGACTGGGGGATCTATCAGATCCATAGGTCGAGGGGTGGCGAGTATTTAAACCTTGTAAACGAAGCTGGCGCTTTCGGAAGGTAGGTCCTCCATCCAAAAAGCAACACCACAATCTAAACCAACATGGGTCTTCCGTCGTTGTCCGTTAGTTGCTTCTTCGCCCTTGTCTTCGCAATGGGCTGGACCTCCATCGCTGCGCGACCGGCCGTAGCCGATTTGCCCCCCAAGGATTCTGAACTAGAAGCATTTGGGTCAAGCTGGCAACCCTTCACCCGGCACCCGGCACCAAAACCGTCGGAGGGTAGCTCAAACGCCCATGGTTTGGACGGTGTCACGTAAATGAAAGCTTGAGTATTCACGAATGTGTTTCAATCACCATGATATCAGGCCCTGCGAGGGAGAGCGCCGCCCAAATCAAAGGTCAGAAGCTGCATGTGCACATGTGGCAGGATGGCGCGGTAACTTCAACCAGATATCAACGGGAGAGCAGGGAAATGCAAGAAACCCAACTTGGGAAGTAGTACGGTGAGAGGGTATTGCTTCAAGTCTACTTAGTCGCAGTTTAAGGAACAGCAGTGGGGGAAATCGTTTTGTGAGGCTCCTAAGGCTTGCTGCTATATTGCTCTCTATGTCGAGGACCTATTCAGGGGCAGACATAAGTGCCAAGCTATTTCTAGTATCAAACAATCTGGCATGTTAGCAGTCAAAGTTGAGAGATGGGTAGAAGAAGTGAAACTAGGGTAAAGCCAGAGTAAGGCTTTGAATTTGAAGGATTCGCTCCTCACGCGAACGGGCAGCACTGTTGAGGACGTTGAGGTTTTGAAACCCAGCGCATACTGTACCCGAGTGTATGGTAGAAACCGACGGGGGTGCGTTACGCTCCGAATTGGTTACGACCAAGATACCCGGCCCGCGTTATGCGTGACTGAGAAGTATTTAAGAAACCCATGCGCCGCAGGCCCGCCCAAAAAAACACAAAACTTCGAGCTCAAGAACGATTCAGAAATAGGGAAAATGGCCGACGCGAGACATTAGCGACACGTTGGGCAGTGGAAAAATATGATTTTCTCCCTCAAATATTTCGGGTTTGGAGAAGAAACCGGGGCCCCGTTATGCGTTACTATCCCAGCGCACCGTTATGCGTTACGGTTTGTACCATACACTCGGGTACAGTAGTTGATCCTGCTTGCCACGATCAGCAGAACGACGCACAGACAAATATTCGATCTCAGAATCTGAAAAAAAGTTAACTGCCATCCGCCGTGCAAAATGGCCACGACCTTGCCATTATTCTGGCACCTGTCTTCTGCATCGAAAAAGGAGCGCTTGGATGCCTCTGTCAAGCTCGTCGGCGCTTTGGAACAGTTTCAATCGCAATTCGTACCAGTCAATAAATCTGGCGCGACCTCCGCGTCTGGCGATGAAGGAGAGGACGATGAGGATGAGGAGGGACTTTTTAAATCGGACGGACTGGATTTACTCAATGCACAGGATGTCTCCTACTCCATACGTCGGCTAGTGCGTGGTTTGGCAAGTCCTAGGGAAAGCAGTCGTTTGGGTTTCGCGGTCGCCTTGACTGAGGTACGTTCCATACTTTAGTTCTAAAGTCGTACGTCCCATGTTACTCAAGATCAGCCCATACTAGCTACTCTCGCGTATAGATACTGTCACCTGCTCTCAGATTGTCAGCCTGATTGTGGACGGAACCAATACTCAAGGTTCGATGACCGGCCAAGAAGAACGCGACGTCCTCTTCGCTCGTCTGTTTGGTTTAACTGCTGTCATACAATCTGGTCTCATCGTGCGCACCGGATCTCTTATTGCATCGGCGTCTTCTGCGGCAGACGCGTCGACGCCTTCCAGCTACGAAGAAACCATCAAGGAATTGCTTGCCCTTGGAGAAAAGAAGTCGTGGTTGCGAGAAAGCGCATGGTGGACCATTAGTCTGGCGATAGATGCCTTGAAAGAGTCTACAGTTAGTTGGAAAAGCAATGCCATTGACAACACGCTTCAACAGGTCTTCGTGGGCTATGACATCTGGTCACCAGAAAAGGTTGCCCTAGCACTGAAGTTGCAGGTCTCATACCCCGATCAAGACTGGCGCAAACTCTTCGTCCCTGTCTTTAAGAACCCTGACTTACTCCACACCGGAAATCTACAGAGTCTGGCGCGCATTCTAAAAGTAACATCGCTTATCTACTCAACACTACACGAAATAATGGAAACTTTGTACAGGAATCTGCTGCCGATGAGAGCGATTCGAAGGACGTTCCAAAGACCACCACCGGAAACTGGAAACCTCAGCTCCATTTCGTCTGGGACACAATCCTGGAACAACTTCTCCCCGGCCCAACTTCTCCACATTCGTCTCGAGGGTCGTTCCAAGAGTTCTTCCGAATTGTCGTCGATGGTGACTATATTCTAGTTAGAGTTTTACCTCAAAGCTCACGTCTGACTCACAGAATCATTATTCTCATCTACCGCGTCAGCGGAGCGAAAATACTGGGGATTCCAGGTCTTCCAAAAGGCTTTGCCTCGTGTTAATCAAGATAGCATGCCCATGCTTTTTACCAAAAATTTCATGCGGACTTGGATAAACCACCTTTCTAAACCGGATCGCTACCTCCATAAAATTGCGCGTCAGACGGTATTATTTCATAGTTCTTTACACGCGACTGACGAACTAACCTGACGAGACTAGGTGATCGACGTGCAAGCCTTCGTTCAAAGCAACCCACATTTAGGGTTTGCCTTGATTTTCCAACTCACTGGCGTCAACGGTAGCCATCAGTTCGACAGACTGACGAAAACGAAAACCGTCGAAGGTATTTTGACATCTATGGATACGGAAGGCATTAAGAGCTATATCACGTATCTGCTGGGGCAAGTTAGCATACCCTCTGGCCAAACAATGTACGTTTCGACTCCGTGGAATGTTCACCATGAAGACTAAGGACCTTTACAGTGAGGATATCCATGCAGTCAACTCCCGTCGGTCATGGATCATCGAACAGCTTGGTGCTCTCGTTCGCAGCGGGTCAATACCCAAAGACGACGATTGGGTCCAATCAATATTGGATTGGCTTATCGTCCATGGCTTGTTCACCGTCATCAAGAAAAGCGAAAAAAGCCCGTTCCCTGCTGTATGTAACTGACGTCCTTGTTACTTGAACGGGACTGACGTGCCTCCATAGCTTCACTCCATACCAAACCCCATCTTCTCTGATGACCTCCGTCAATCATGTCGCAACAGGCTTCTTACTTGTATCGGTGATCTCAATACCCAGACATCTGTGGTGAAGTCAGGGGACAAGTCGTCGAAAGTTTCCGCCGTCGCTTCTGATGGGGATTTCTGGGTCTCTAAGGTCCTTAGAACGATACAGACTCTGGAGGAAGATAGCAAGCATGTTACTTTGTTGAATACCCTGGAAGATGACGTCTTGGTGCATTGCACAAAGGCGTGGGAACTTACCGCACAATTGAAAAATGTTAGTCTACTCATTTACCTTCTATTTCTGTGTTTCTCATGCCCATGTTATCAAAGATAACAGATGAGCGACAAGAGGCAGCCAAAGGAGCCGAACTACTTTTGTTGGCCACTATTCTACAGCAGTACTGTTCAGAAGAAGGAGACGAAATTGACACAGAGGCGTTGGAGGTCAATCCATCTCTTTTAACGTCTAGCACGCGACAAGCATCTAAATAACTCCTAGGCATGCATCGACGGCGCAACTCGTATGTTCCCACAAGGCAAGAAAGGCAAAAAAGGTAGAAAATCAGCTTCTGCCGTTGAAGAACCACTTCTACCAGAACCGGTCGATGTTTTCGTTGACACCATTATTGGCTTCCTTGAGAAGTCGACTGCGTATATGCGTACCGTTGGCAATCAAGTCTTTGGATTGTTGTCAGGCGCTGTCCAGGAGTCTACTATAGACCTAATTGTAACAGTGAGTTCGACATCTCTAAACACTCACTTTCTTACTGACGACTTTGTGCAAAGCAACTGGAACGATGCGACCCCACTGAGCTTTTAGAAGGCGAGGATGAAGACGAAGACATGGACGACGTCGATGGTATTGATGACGAAAATGATGGTGCTGCCAATGGTGTTGAAGTCTCAGAAGAGGGTAGCGAGGAGAGTGACGGTGGTGAGGAAGGAGACGAGGATAGCAATGACGAAGAAGAGGATGTCGAGCTGCGACGAAAAATTGAGGAGGCGTTACGCGTCAATGGTATCGAAGCTGCGACAGGCGAGTCTGACGAGGAGGAAGAGCTGATGGACGACGATCAAATGATGGCTATTGATGAGCAACTCGCAGCAGTTTTCAGATCACGAGCAAATGAGAAGAAAACAGGCAAAGGTAAGCCTCAGCTTGCAGTACGCGTGTACATTGTTCAGATTTGTTGCAGGTCTCGATGTGCAGCGAGAAGCTACTCATTTCAAAAATCGAGTCCTTGACTTGGTGGACACTTTCGTGAAGAAGCAACCTTCTAATCGTCTGGTCCTTCGTTTGATATCTCCACTGATCGACCTGATTTCTGGCACTGGCCTCGACGAACGTCAACTATCCGATAAGGCTAAAGGCGTCCTTCGATCGAGGATCGCCAAGTCCAAGGAAATACCACTCGACATCGACGTAAAATCGACACTTGCAATTGTTACCGACATCCACACACGCGCCCGCAAGGTCCACTCCTCCGATATGCTCGCTACCCTCACCCAGTGTAGCCTTTATTTGTCCAGGATATTGATTCACTTCGATTCCGAGGCATCTATCGTTCAACTCTACCAAGAATCACTCGTCGATTTCCTCACGAGAAAGAACTCTGCCCTCAATTCCCACTTCTTCCAGGATTTCATTCGGCGTCATCCCGCATCCGCTTGGGCCCTCCACAACGATCTTCTGGAAAATTCCGGTCGGGCTGCCAACACTTACCGACAAGGGCAAGCATATCAATTACTAGACACACTCATGAGCCAGCTTTCTGCTATGGTACGATTTATTTATTTCTTCTGAGTGACCTCATATCCCAGCTAAAAACAATCCCAGGGTGATGTGAACCCTTCGGAAGCAGTCGAATTTATGACGCGTCTCCAGAGAACTTTGCTTCAAGTAGCAACCGATGCATGCGACGACAAGAATGCCCTCAACGCTGCACAGCTAAAGGAAGCCTTCAAGTTGGCACTCGTGGCTGCGCGTCAAGTCCAGCGAATTGACCAAGCCTCAATCACCGGGACTGTGCAACCAGATTCTTGGCATTCACTAGCTGGCCGTCTCGCTTCATCGGAGCGCTTTAAAAAATCTCCTGGGCTACCGAAGATGTGCGAGCATATAGTTCGCCTTTCGAAACCAACAGAAGCGAAAGTCAAACCCGTGGCCACTGTTCTCAAAACTAAAAGAAAGGCCGAGGAGTCTGCCGAAACAGAAGATGCCTCTTTGGCGACGAAAAAGATCAAGCGGAAGAAGGTCAAGTCAGACAAGCCCTAGAGGATGGCTCTAGCCCTACCGCAAAATTAATGTCGTTGTGCGACGATGCCCACACCGGCGCTACTATGCATATATTATTTCAAACCTCACGATACATCTCGAGCTTGCGCATTTTTTGATTAATCCATCGTTTGTTCTCATTTGCACATCCATCCATATAATTGTCATAGATATTCCGGTTAAATGTGTCCTCTCCAGAGATTCGACTCTACAGTTCTGTCGAATCGAAAATTGATCTCGCCATGGCGCGTAGTTCCTCCATTTTTGCACTGTCAACTGTTTGGTTGCTGCTCATGTAGTCTGCGAGCAGCTTGGTGCTCTTGAAAATCCTTTGATTGCAGTTTAGTTCGAGACCACCTTTCTACTAAGGCGTACATACCTGTTACGTCTTGTGCGATCCTTGACATGTATCTGCAGTTTTCCAGCCAATTCCGTCGCTACATTTAAAAGTGATTCTGGAAGGCCTGCAAGCCGGCCACACTCAATGCCAAAAGATCCTGCACAACCCATGTTTCAGATCACTAAAATACATGTGGCCAACCCACTTACCAGACGCCATACCGCGAGTCAACCGATATAGGAACGTAATTTCTCGGATTCCATTGAAACAAGTTTCTTCCTCGAAACCCATATGCAGATTCTCCACACCAAGGGGAAACTGGCTTTCGAGATTGGAAGCAACAAGAGGGTAATGGGTTATGAAAAGAGTTTTTGACGTTGTTTTCTCCACAAGTTGTTGCATGACGGCGTCTGCAATAGCCATCTATTATGAAGTATGAGTAGGCTCAGTTTTTGCAGCACGAAAGAACTGACTCCATCGAATGTTGACGTTCCCCTGCCGAGCTCGTCTAGTATCACTAAACTATTTTTCGTTGCAGAATGTAGAATTTCGCTGGTTTCAGACATTTCAACCATGAAAGTCGAACGCCCTCTTGCCAAATCATCAGATGCTTGGGGACAATCAAAATCGAGGATAATAACAGAGAGAAATGCACGCACCGCCCATTCGCGTGAAGACTGAATCAAGCAAGCCTAACTTGACCGACGCGGCCGGAACATATGAACCAATTTGTGCCATGATAGCAATAAGAGCTACCATCCGAACACAGGAGCTTTTCCTGGTCAATAAGTCGATTAGATTACAGCCGAACTGGACTGATACATGCCACACACCCTCCCATATTTGGACCAGTGATGATTTTGCTTCTTGGTTGGCCACCTCCCATGACGATCGTATTTGGGACGAAAGGATCTGGACGGAGGGCTTCTACCATTGGATGCCGTCCGTCGACAATCTCCAAAGAATCATCGTCTGTAAAAATCGGGCGAACATAATTTTCCTGAAGAGCTACGAGTGCGAGGCTGAGCAAACAATCGGCAGTTGCAAGCTTATTAACGGCATCTCGCAATATGCTATAATGGTTGTCGACGATCTCTTTGAGAAACGAAGAATAAGCCTTATTTGCAGCGGCCTGTCATATCCTGCGGTCAACCCCAGGGAGGCGTATAAAGACAGAGAAGCCTACGTCGAGTCTCTCCTGATACTGTTGTCTTTCTTGTGCTTTCTCCTTCACTACCACTGGCTGATGGCGCGCTACCATTCTAGTCCTATAATGGTGAAGTTTTTGAGCGGGTAATTTGTTGCGACAGGGAGGCAATTGTACTTAGAATGCAGTATCCAGTGATCTGGAATGGGCCGGTTTTCGCTCTTCTTGTGTTCCACAAGGAACTGGGAACGACAATAGGTTATTTGTGTACTGTGTCGAAGAGGTTTTACATTACTTACATCGTCTGTCCCATTGGTCGTCCACTCCAGTGAAGGCATTCTTAGTAGTTTCCTGACTAATCAGGCGGGAAGGTCAGTCATACATGTTGCCTTCTATGATCACTAGTGCTCACTAGCTTTCAACTGATCATTGAGTTCCACGTCTATAAATTGCAGAGCCTAGTCAAACAGTACATCTGTCTGTGTAATCAGAACAAAGCAAGAGATATAACACACCATATCTGCATTGCTGATATCAGGATAGCGATCTGGGTCTGTCCACATCGTATCCTTCCTGCCCTTAGCCGCCTGCTTCAGGTCAACTATGCTTAGAAGTTCCTTCAAAGGCTCTTTAAGTTTGGGGAAAGAGAAGACGATGTCATTGAGGAGATCCGATTTGAAGCCGACGACCGAGGGAGTAGTAAAGTTCTCAAAAGCCACTGCCATTTTATTGAAGGCTGGTAGAAGGACGGACAATTCCTTCGGTGTACACTTACCCACAAAGTTAGGCCTGAAGACCTCTGAACACGTTGATGTACGGTGAAACACTCACCTGTCCGTACTGGATCCTACAGAGACCCTTTGCGAGGTCCGGAAGTTTTCGAAGGATCTGGCGAACTGTGGCCAATTTGTCTGACGGGCTCTCCAAAATCTCTTCCACAGCGTCCACGCGTTCCTGTAGTACTCTGTATAAAAGCTCGATCAGGCTACAGATATGTGGGCCATAGGGATCGTTACCTTTTGTCAACCAGTGGCCGGCCGATCCAATTTCGTAGCAGCCTGGCACCGAACCTAGTTTTTGTTTTGTCAAGAAGCCACAGGAGTGAGCCCGTTGTTGTACCGTCCGTCTCATTCCGATATATTTCAAGATTGGTGAGGGTATTTGCGGCGAGAAGCATGTGCGTCTTCGTTGTAAATTTGGTGAAGAACCTTGTTTCCAAAAAGGCATCCGCAATGCTAAACACTGAGAGGTGCTTTATTGCATGGGCGAGAGCAATCACGACTCGCATTGGAAATGTCGCGATCTCGGCCATGAGCCGACCTATAGGAAGTAGGTTAGCATATGTTCTAGATGATATAAAATAGGCAGATACCTGATTGGAAACTTTTGGAAGCTGCTACTGCTTGTTTCTTGTCCGTGTAGAACTCAGAGACTAGATCGAAGGCGTCCGTATATGCCAAAATCTCTTTGAAATGTTCAGTGCGGACCCTTTCTCCTGCGGTGGAACTCCTTTAAATGATGAAGATTTAATAATTTATGCGTCGGTGAAGTTTGTTAGCCTGACTCTGTGAAGTGCTGTAACATTTTGGCAGTAGGGCCAGAGAGGTCTGAACTGCAGGGCAAGAGTAGTTCAGCGGGACGTGTATGGACGAGCCTTGTCTGAGCAAAGTTAGTCAGAGCAAACTGTATGCCGTAGCACTTACTTCGAGTTCTATTCTCATGAGGGTATCTATGGCCGCCATATGAATAACGTGTTAAACGGCCAACACGGCTCTCAGGCTGCTTACCTTCAAAGTCGTCCCAAATCACATCCCCAGTGCTAGGGCAAATCGTGATGATGCCAAAGGAAACATCATCTGCAACCCCCTTCTTTGACTGCTCAACAAGACACATGAAGGGCGGAGGGTTGTGTCGTTCCAGGTCATCGACAGATCCAAGTTCGTCGACGTAGCTAGTAAATGATGTTGAATAGGACCATATACATGGTAGGATATAGAACCTACGTTGCAGCCGTGTAGAGGTGCAGCAACTTCCTTTCAAACGGGGCATTTCGATTCTCTCCAGCCTTCTTGAGCGCGGCGGTCTCAGTCTGGCCAACGATTCCGACTCGATAACCTCTCGAGAGCAGTCTATATCCACAAATCAGAAACAGAAACATAGTGATAGCGGAGGACCATTGCATGTACTTCTTCAAATGAACATTTAATCGGTGTGTTGGAATGGATGCGACCAAGAAATTACGATGCTCAAACGCGACCATTCCCAGCTCTTTCGCTGCGGCCTGGTGATGTCAGGTTACAATGAAACCATTTTCGCAGATGGTGGCATTACCTTCGCGTCGTCTCCAAAGAACCTATATTTGTATCCAACCTCAAAGAAAAGCAGGGTTCCTGGATTGTCTTCTTTAAGTTGACGGACCTGTTTGGACGCGTCATCAAGTGAATACCAAGAGGCTAACAACACAAGGGGTACCTGTTGCTCCAATGGGGTATACGGTTGACCGCTTGGGCCCACTTCAACTGGCTTCTTGTTCTTACGAGTAGCGGTACTCTGAGATTTCCCTTTCTTTGAGAAAAAGGAACTCAACTCCTTGAAGGCCCGGTCACCGTCAGATTCATCGCCAGCACTGTTGATATCGTGCGGGTCGAAGGGTGACGAGGACCTAGTCAAGTCAAAGTGTGTTGGCTTTCGAATTGATGGGTTGTTTTCAAGAAGCAGCTTCTTCTTGAACGCCTCATGTCGTTTCCTGGCAGCGGTAGCTTCCGCTTCAGTACGTTGCGCGGATGCAGTGCTGGTCTTAGCTTTATCTGGAGAATCTGGAACAAAACGCCACTGGCTTGCGGCCCCTTCGTGTGGTATGGGAGAACCATGAGTGACATCTGTCCTCTTTCGCCTTTTCGTAGGTGGTTCCTCGTCGACACCTGAAGCAGTCAAGTCAAGTCTGATAGGAGAGCTTGCCCTCTTGCCCGACGAGGTTTTCTGCGAAGATGAGAAGAAAGAAGAAATAGTAGGCTGAGGGCGCTGTGGTGTCTTCTGCGCTGGCATCCGTTATTCGTAAGTAGAGAGGGTATAGCAGTGTTTAGCCAAAACTCCAACTTGAGAGTTAAACGTAAACGGACATTTAGTTACCGCTCTCATGCGTCATGGCATCATGGTTCGCGAACGTGACCGTGACAAAATCTTCCTTGCCGCTGCCGCTACCCAAAAAATGCTTGCTGGACAACTGAGCCGTCGTGTTAGAACTCGTGGGCTTGCTGCCTCTTGGCTACAAATCTCTTGCCAGCGTACAGCACTATGTACCAGATTCTATTCTGCTGCCCTGACGCAGGATGGCCCTGCCGTCACGGAAACCAACCGTATGTCTTTTTACCGAATTGCACTTGCGTCATATCCCAACTTTCGACCTCAGGAGCGGAGGCAACGATGCACCGGTTTTGGAACGACGTCGGGCTTGAAAAACGCGGGACCGCATATACCGTCACCCTCGACGGACGTGCCCTGAAAACACCGTCTGGAAAAGTCCTAGCATTACCTGAGAGCAAGTCTTTGATGGCTTCGCTCATTGCTGCGGAATGGGATCATCAAGAGACGATGTTAAAGCCCCATGCGCTCCCAGCAGTGCGTATTCACATACCGTTCAGTTAACAAGAGAGGCTGACACGGCGCAGACGTCCATTGCTTCTAGAGCTATTGACGGGTTAGTGGAGCAAGAGACGCGGTCCGAAGTACAAGAAGCCTTGCTGAAATATCTGGACACGGATACCGTATGGTGCGTCAAATGTCAGAAGTTAGTTGGAACTGCTCAATAACCTTGAGCTAGTTTCTACCAGGATTATCCTCCCCAGCTCGAACGTTTGCAAACAGAGCACTGGGATCCGCTCCTGGATTGGGCGAGAAAGACATATGATGTCGAAATACACAAGGCCGAATCCCTCCTCTTCAGTTGTCAACCTGACGCGACGAAAGAAAAGTTCCGACAGGTCATTGCCGGATTCGATCAATGGGAGATGGCAGGTATGTTGTTAGTTCCGCTTGATACCTCAGCGGCTTTGATGAACACTCTACAGCACTGGAACGTGCAACTTACAGCACGAAATCATTCATCATTGCATTAGCTCTTGTGACAAAACATCTTACGGTAGAACAGGCAGCTTTGGCGGCAACCGTGGAAGTTTCGAGCCAAATTGAACGCTGGGGAGAAGTAGAAGATAGTACGTCACAGCGAATCCGCTTCCAAGATCACCTCTGATTGAGCTGCCCTTAGCGCACGACGTAGACTACCATGATGTCAGGCGACAGCTGGGCAGTGCAGCTTGCCTCCTGTCTAACATTTAATTATGAGATATTCAAATCTCCATTGAGCTCGCGTTCGTTCGGGATGTCAAGCCACGTTTTCGTCATTGCACGGCATCATTACAGCCAAACCACGTACGACACGGTGGAGAAAGAACACCGGAGTCCTCCGTTCTCAAGATGAGAGACCGTAATCCTGCGCGATTTACTTTCGGCGTTGGGGCTCCTCGTTCCAAAGCTCCATGCACAAACCTGGCGAATGACACACCTCATTGCCAAGATCTTTGCCGCGTAAGTACTCAGTACTCCCATGCCCTATCACCAAATGCCACCGCTGTCAACCTTCTTGAACGCATAGCGCATAATTGACCCCGATGGATATTCATGATTTAAAAGGCTCTCCTATAGGTGCACAACTTGGGTCCGAGCTATTTTTGTCGAGACTATGACACGATCAACATGGAGCGCCGGACCATACTTTCCTGACTCTAGACCTTGGGGGGGAAAGTAACTCGTCAAGATGTGAAAGTTAGTACTTAAAGGTAATTCACCCATGACCAGTCTGATCAGATGACAGACTTTTTCCACTGGATTGTAGAAGAGCGAGGAGGCTTGCTTTCTCTGGATCCGTTGGCCATAGACTCTAAGTGGCAAAGAAGGCCTTGAGGAGGTAAAGCCCCCGCTCCAGTACGTATCGCGGAAAGATTTTTGCGTGGTCTATTATATGCGTGCCCTCGTGCCGATGTTTTTCCACCCGGGCCTCCAGATTGTGGGGAAGCCCCGGAACGCAGCATGTGACACCGCGTACTGAACACCCGCCTTGCAATCAAACACGATCGAGGTGGCCTTCATGGTCCGGAGGGATTTCGGAAGATCTAATGTAACATTTTGTTGGCCTAAAAAGACCTTATAAGACCTCTGTCAAGCCAGGCTGATTCTTTCAAGCTCTCCCACTCGACCTAGGTATCATCTGCTACCATGACCCACTCCATCCTCGGCTCTTTTGACCCCTTCGCGACCCACCCGTTCACGAATGGCTCTGGTGTTATACCGGCACCACCCATGCCATCACAGTACCCCATACCTATCCAGTCGCCTCGCACACATTCCACGTACCCAGCGTATTCCTCACCCGGGGGTCCCTCACCACCCCCTGCCGGCACGCTCCAAACTCCCCCACAAATCAAAGCCCCTCGACCACAACGTTTACCATCCCCACCTTCCCAGTCATCTGTCACCCGGCCCATATTCGTGCCGTTCAGGCAAGAGACTTCGTCGCCTGACCTAGTTCTCCGCAAGAAGGCGCCCAAAACATCGGCCTTTACAGATTCATATACACGGAGATGAGAAGAAAAAATGACCGTCCGTTACCGGTGTATACCCAACCAACCCGTGAGTGCTACATGTATACAGGCATATTTCTTCGACATTTTTTGACACGATGCAATCCAGCCTTGATACCATACCGTCTTGATATCGTCTCAAAAGTCGCGCTCATGATTCCTCTGCCGCGGCCGGAGCTTCTTGACAAGTTGGACATCTAATTATGTACTCAGTGTATTTTATCTTGTACATATAATGTATTCAGAGTGGGACTATGCCAAGCCATCCGTTCCCTTCATGCTCACTCTTCTTGCCCGTAGGCGCGAGATGCGCAACTGATTCGCTCACGTTGTATTTGGCTCATACTGAATACTGTACATTCCATTGTGTCCGCCCCTAATGATCATCGGGCCGTTCCGCCGGCAATCAAATAGACTCGATGATCCGAGTCTCTAAACGCTTGATATGATTTCGTTACCTGGAGGAACGGTCGTCTTGAGACAAACTACAGTCAAGCTGGGTGGACGGAGCTCCGTTATATGAACGACGTCGAACTTGGCCGCCGCGGGATCCACTCCTACATAGCTGCACCTTCAATTCATACATCCCCAGAAGCCGCCGGCACCTCCAGACAAAACTTCGTGCTCTTCTATGACATCGATCCCTCCACCTCTTCCTGGAACGCCTTACACAAGCTGCTATTGCGAGGAAAATATATATCTCCTTGCTCAGGCGTTCCTTAGCGATCCCTTGGTCGTTCAGAAGTGGGACATTTTCGCCGTTTTCATTTCTAATCAGTCCAAGACGGTAGGTACATATCTCTGGCTCCTCGGCCCTTTGCTTTCGATGTGTAGTAGCAGCGCCTATTATGCCAGTGCTAAATTATAATCTCTCTGCATAGGTCGCTCTATGGAGTCAAAAACGCGCTCAGGAACCAACCTCCGCGGTGGTGTGGGATTACCATGTTGTGCTCCTGTTACGGCAACATGAAGAACTTCGTCCGAGTCGCATCTCGTTCCCAGTGGCGTCACCCGCGGATGCTGTTATGAAAGCCGCGTCTTGGGTGTACGACTTCGACACCAGGCTTCCCTTGCCATGTACCCTCCAAGGCATGATGTTGATGTTCCGCCGACCGCGTATTGCTCTTTTTAACGTCATTTCAGGACAGATTATCTGATGAATACTTTCACGGATGTTCCTCCGCAGTTCGAAAGGTATGAAACTGTTTCAAAATCTAGGCCGCCAGGAGTTCATGTCAGTTTTTATTTTAGTTTATTCAGAATCGTACCGGGTGACGTACTTTTGAAGCACTTTGCGTCCGACCGTTCTCATATGGTAGGGGTTTCAACTCAAATTCACGCCGACATGGGACTCATTTTTTCAAGCTTGTTAGAGGCGGTATTTCCATCTCTCAAGCTGATGATCGCGGTTCGGGCGAGACGTACATATCACCGCCTCCGGTCTACCAACCAATTCACGGAGTTGCTGCGGCTGAAAAAGGTGTATTGAACAATCTTATGTCTGGATTCGTTGACATGGTCTCCTCCGAACGAACTTTTGGGCATGTATTAGATAGGGAGGCTTTGAGTATGTGGAAGTAGGTAGTTGTGGAGTCAGGAAGAGCGTGACGCGGAGTCCATTTTGTAACATTCTGTCACGTCGCTGTTCACTTTCATCGCCCTGCTGTTGTATTTCTCTTTGCCTCGTCGCTGTTGTACTCAAAATCTCGCATTATCTACGCTATCACCATGAGCTCCCTTCCATCATCATCAGGCTCTGCAAATGGCCACGTTGGACATGTCAATGGCGCTGCTTCACACAATACCTCTGAATCTGGTGTGGAGCCAGCGGAAGCCAGCTTGGGCGGCTCACAGTCCTCGGAGTATCCAGTGAATGGGTTTTCACAGTGCGTATCTTCGCGTTGTACATCATGTCCTTTCCTCTCGTGCCTTTGTTGGTTCGCAGGCGACAGGGATCGGACATCGTGTGGCCGTATATCGACTGATGTTCTTTGTTGTCTAGACCTTCCTACCAAAATCCTCACAACGAAGAAATCATTAGCCATCTGTACCATGCTGGATTTCAGACAGGAGTACGTCTTTTAGTGTCCTCGATGGTCGCCTTCCTGCTAAACTGTATCTGACGCAGCATTATGCGGATACGACACTTGTGTGTACCATCGTTCTCTCCCAATGAGTATAGGTCATTAACGGTCTTTAGCATGTACATCAAAACGCGTACCGACTCCATGCTATTATTTTGTCTCGCTCACCTTTCCTAGCTCACCTTATGTCCACTTCGCCACCGGCCAGTGGTCAGCGAGCAATCTACATACATTTAGATCAAGAACCAGAGGTGACGCAAGAAGTACGTGGCCACGCCTTATAAACTGTTGGATTGTCAACTTAACTCTTCAAAAATTTCCAGGGGTTTGCGATAGGTACACCTCGTTCCCGTATCAAACATCTTCTCCGTTCTAACGGCAGCACTTTTTTCAGCCCTGGGTTACCTTTACTCCGCAATTTCTCTCAACTTGATACGACCCCATAATGCACGAGCAGTCTTGGCAGCAGGATGTCTTTTGGGTGGCATGGAAGATTTGTGCAGGTACTCCTACGAAGCCTGCAGGCAATCGATATCGGTGGACACTATTGGCAGTTGGGTTGAGTTTATCGATTCGATGCCTTCGTCCTCCGATGGAACAACTACACCCGACCTTCCAAAAACCTCGATCTTTGGGTTGTACGCGCAGCGGTTGAAAGACGATGTGTTCCACTTCCTTGTGGATATCCTTCCTGAATTTCTTGATGTACACCAGCCGCCATCGGAGCGCTCTGCCGCGCCAGGGCCACACGGACGGGATGTGCTTTTGCAGATCTATTCGCGTGTGCCGTTTGAGATGTTCAAAACGGCAGTCGAGTCACCATCTTTCCGCGTGGGTACGTACCTGGTTCCAACGTTACCTCGGTGCCTCCCTCCCTCTAATGCGTTGACAGATCCCACAGGCTCGGACCAGGCTCGATTCAAGTTTGCAAAAGAAGCCATTGAACTCCGTAAGCGAGGGATTGCGCGGGGATCAGGCGCAGAAGAGACGGTGGTACTGGCATTCGGTGGTGGAAATGGTGCGGGTAACTCGGTGCACATCACACGCAAGATGCGAAAGCGGCCGTTGTGGAAGGTCAATGCGTAGATTGTAGTGTTTTATATGTTTTGGAGGAATGATTTGTAGATTTTGCTTCCGTTAACGTGGGTCTTCTGACCTAATCTGGTATAGTTCCGGGGTTTGCCAGTCTTTAACCTTTTAGTGGCAGTGGCGGTTTTTGACATCTCTTCCCGATTTAAAACGGTTTACGAGCTTGTTCTTGTCCTACTATCATCTTGAACTCCAGCGACCACTGCCTACGTCCAAAATTCGTGCCCCCAGCTTCTCTTCCTGCGCCACCATCTATAGAAAAGTTCCCATGGACCTGAGACGCGCGAATCACGGGAGCCAGGCTCGAAAAAGTCCATGTTATAAGAACACAAGCATGACTTTCTGTTTGGGCGCAGGTCTCTATTTGACTTTTCTATGCCTCCGTCCACCTACGACCTCTTCTTCACTGGAAGAGATGACCCCCGATCTTGCGTAGTTATTGGCGAGGATACCAAACCTGTCTACTTCTGCTTCGAGACACCAGAACGGGGTATGTTGTCGACCAGTACTCGAACTACGGTATGCGCTTTCCCTCTGCCCCCCATCGCGTACCCGCTCACTCTCTACAGCTATACAGGAACAACAAGGACGTCTGCGGGAGGTTCGAGTGGAGTCCAGGCAACCATCTGGGCAGTGCAACCATTGGGTCGCGCCAGCTGCCGATGTCACACCTCGTACTCCCTGGCTCTAGCAATAAGTGACTACTCACTGTGTGTTGGAAGTTGACCTTTGTGTAACATGACTTCAACGTTTTCCTCGCAGTGCTAGGGCCTTTATATCAGCGGATGGGAGGAGGTTTGAATGGCGGCAGCATCCAGATAACCCAACTTCGTACGATGTGAGTCCAGGCCCCACGTTGTCCTGACTGTTCTGACAGGCCGCGTAAAGTTATTTTCTGCGCCCACCACTCAGATTGCAGCATTCCGGCGGTATTCACAAACGACGGTTGTGGGGCCCTCACATGGCCTCTTTCAATACACATTCACCAACGATCTCCTTTTGGTAGACGCCCTGCTTGCCCTGTGCCTCAATCGATGGATAGACTTGCACGGGGTTTAGGACATTTGCATCACTTACATAGTATTAGTACTCTTACTAACATCGGGTTTGCGGGCAGCTTGTACATGCATTTCCCATTTGACCATCGTAATACGGACTACATAAACTAACACTCCATTGGTATCGGTATTCGGCATGAATAGGAAGATTATATATATAAAGCAACGAAAACCAAAAAGACCTCAAAATACCATAAAATTGTCCAATGAAATAGAACGTGTGTGGAAAAATAGTATTAACGTTAGAATATATCCTCACTTGACTCGCACCGTATCTATCATCTGGTCAAGTCGCTCCTCAAGTGATAAGGCCATGTCATTGATTGATAGGGACGAGGAAGGAGAGTGGCCAGAGACACCTTGACGAGGGGCGAAGTTGAACGACCCTGCTTCCATATTTTGAGAGAGATCATGGATGAGGCGACCTATGCCCTCAGCAGGAGTGTAGAAGACCTGTCGTGAACGGCGTAACTATGGTGCCATCATGAGCTGGGTATGGAACATACCTTGGTCTCGGGCCGCGCCTTCCCTTGACTTCTCTTGCGGGAGATGAACGAAGAAGTGCTACCCTTTGAACCTGATCGACCATGACCATGTTCCTTAACAAAGACTTGTAGACCATCCCCGTTAGTCCCACGTGGGCCGTATTCTGACGCGAAACTGGTACGGCGTGTGTATAACGATTCATCATCATCATCTTCCCGCAGACCATTGACAATGTTCCTAGAGCCTGATGAAAAAAGTCGTTGAGATGAACATAAGAAGGTCGCGCACCATATGGTCTCGCCATTGGCTAAGTGTATTAACTCTACAGCAGCTCCAGAATCCGGAGCAACAGCCGATTCATCCTGGCTCGGCCGCAATGGTCCTGGTTCATTCGGGTTCGTGCTCGGCGATCTCGTTTCTCCAGAGTACATGTCATATCTGTCGGTAAGATTACTTCATCAGAAAAGGCTTCAGATACACATCAGGTACACATGGTAGACTTACAGCGAATCATAGGTCGAGTTTGATTTCTCAATCGAACCTCCCGCGGCTGCTGATGGGACGTTCAGACCATTGCCAAGCGAGGACGGGAGACTTGGGACGGGTGGTGATGGACCAGAGAAGCGCTTATGGGTGGAAGATCGCGGCGGAGGAGGCGTGGGCGCCCGTTCGTGCACAGAACGACTGGAGATTGAGGTGACGCTTAGCCTGCGGCCTGGCATGCTCTTCTCCATGAACGTCTTGAGCTCGTCGGCAGTCATGTTGGTATCAGGGACAATAATGGTTTTTCTGAGCACTGCGCTGTTATCACCCTGCGTCTTTCCCTCACGAGGCCGGCGTGTGTGATCGGCTTGCTTTCGGGACACCTGCCTGGAGACCGGTTTCTCGCGTGATCCTGGGCCATCCAAACTTCGTCTGCCTGTGTCATGATCGAAAGTTTTGGGGTCCGGAGTTAACGCCCTCATACTCTGAGCATCATAGATAGGTCGTCCATTGGAAGGCGTGGCATCAGTGGTGCTAGCAGCTCCTTGACGAACGGCAGAATTGCTCCTCGCTAGTGCTGTCCAATCGGCCTTGGAGGACGTCGATCCAGACCGTGCAAGGAGGCTTGTCAATTCCCCTTGGTCAATTCCAATTCTGTTGGCTGCTTCAAATAACTGTCTCAAGGCCATCATATCAGAAGATTCGGCCACCTCGGCGACGGATCCAGGCTCATCGAACGTCGCCTGGTGTGGGGTTGTCTCAGGAGATGGACGAGATTGGACCTGAGGACTTTCAGGACGAGAGCTGGGGGCAGGTTTGCGCCCGATGGTCATTGAGGAGGCTTGTGAGTAGGACTTCTCATTCAGCGAGGCAGGAGGGACTGGGGATGGTGACTGGGGGGACATCAGAGGCGCTTGGGCTGGAGCTGGAGTTGGCTCAACGGCAGGTCGTTGCTTTCCGCGGAATCGGGCCATGAAACCTTTCAGGCCCGGACCAGCAGAAGCTGGTGGGCTGGGTACAGGGACCTTGAACCTGGCCTCTGTGGCACTGGCAGGAACCTTGAGCTTAGCTGCATCGTAATGAGCTACTTGGATGGCGGGCAGCGACTGTGAATCCAGTGGGAAGGGACTTATTTCGTCGGTGGGTGGGGAATTCTTGGCGCGCAACGTGCCTCGTAACTTTTTGAACCGGGAGCCGATTTTAGATGGCCCAGAGCTTGTTGCAGACGAGATCGAAGGTGCTTTGATCGGGATGGTGTCGACGACGGTCGTAGAGGCAGACACCAGGCGGGGAGTGGATATCTGATTTGGGTTGATACGCTTGCGAGAGATAGTAGCAAGAGGATCTGGTGATTGAGCGCCATTTGTTTTTGAAGGCTTGAGGAATTCTGTTGCAGCGTCAATCCTTTCCTTGACTTCCTGGACGAGTTGAGCCTCTTCCTGCGGAGTCTGAGGGATCCTGGGAACCGACGGGTTGCGAGCAGTTTGGTAGGGTGCTTGGCGCGTGGGGGAAAGAGTGGAAGTAGAACTTTGAGTGTCAGTATTAGTTGAAGGTGTTTTCAGAACTTGAACGGGAGTAATTGGTGCTTTTGGCTGCGGTGCAACGAGGTCGGGCTTCGAGGCATTAGTTTCGGCGGCTTCTTCGCGCCCAAACAAAGCCTGAGCTAAATCCCTATTGCGACGAGCGGTTGGAGAAATATCTCTGTCGCGATTAAACGCTTGTTTTTCACGAGGAGAAGAAGGTGAAGCGTTGTTGCCAAGTGCAGACGACGGCCGTTCTTTGCTGGGGGTCCCGGAGCTTTTGGACGGCGAAACCTGTATTTGAGGAGGAGGGCTGGCAACCTGGAAACAATGAGTTTTAGTAATCTTAAATAGATATGAAGAAACGTACTCGAGAGTCACGGCCGTTGTACGAGTAGTTCGACTGTGAAGTGGAGGGGCGCCTTTTGCGAAGTGAAGACGCCGCTCTCTCTTGCGGCTCCAATCTACCCGTCTCTTTCTCCTTTTCTCTCGCATCCTTCGCATTGAGTAGCTTCTCCTGTATGGTGAGGAAATCCGACTTCTTCAGTCCTGTGATGCGGGCCACCACCTCCTCGGGGTTCCAGTTCTCGTCAGGCGAGTCTGCGGGGACAGAAGTGGCGGGTGTCGAGAGATCGTGCCACACGGAAGGTTGAGAGTCGGGGTCATGGAAGAGAAGAGAGGATCGGTCCTCATCTCCAGCGTCCCATGTGTGATAACTGGATCCAGCAGACTCCAGAGACGATCGCGACGAATTGACAAGAGGTGAGAAGACCAGGGGTGGGACGGAGGCCGAAGGCGGACTTTGTTTAGAGGAGCGGAGGCTGCCTGTAGAATTGCTGAAGTTAGGGAATGTGGGGGAAGTCGGTGAACGAGCAGCACTTTGTGTTGGTGTTACGGAACGTTGTGGGGCACGTCTTGGCGAGCCCAGATCAGTGATGCCCGATGGGGAAGCGAAAGCATCGTTTTGAGACATTTTGTTCATTGAGTTGAATGAAGCCTCGAGGGCGCTCAGGAGGCCACCGCCTTCGATGGGCGAGTCAGGGAGCGGCGGGGAGTGGACGTTGCGGTTTCCAGAGGTATACCGATCGTACGCATTCTGGGCGCCGTGGATGTTGGAGGAGCTGATGTCGCTAGCCCAGCTGTCGTTCCTGGTATGGCCTGACTGGGACAGGTCGGTGTTCCATACGACGGTCGAGGGTGTGGTGGGTCGAGAGGATACGGTCATGGGTTGGAAGGCGGGGCCAGCAAGAGGGGAGGCAGGTCGTCGTCGGGAGGAAAGGAGGGAGGAGCTGAGAGCACCCTCAGACTCGGTGAGATTGCCATCTTCTGGGGTGAACCGTCCGTTGTTGGGGCTTCGTTGCAAGAATAGAGGTGACGTAGGTGATCTAGAGCCTAGCTGGGACGCGGAAGAGTTGCTTCGGCGACGGCCAGTGGATGATATGGGTGTTGCTGCCACGGACGAATCGGCCAAGGACGAGACATTTGGTGAAGTCGCCCGAGGAGTCGTTGAAAGCGATCGTTGTTCCTCCAAGTCGAACTCTCTGGGTGTCATGGGTCTGGGCATACCGGGAACGTAGCCAGGTAGGATGCGTGAAGGAACGGGAGATGAGCGCCTATTCACGACCTCGGGGTCATTCTGTACTGGTTTGTCAGAGGAGATTGCCATGACCGCCTCGAAGATCGACGAATGTGATAGCGAAGACCTCTGTTAAAGTTAAAGTCGATCAGTGGCGAGGCATGCGAAGATTTGCAAACACACCTCTGGATTAGAAGGCTGTGGGCTCTCCATGGGGGGACGCGGAACAGGTGTAGACCGTGGCATCAAGATCTCGTCCTCTGCCTCCTCCTCAAACTCCTTGATGACTGCCTCTAATGCCATGGATGCACGCTTCAACGCGGATGGGCCCAGTTGTTTGGAGATGCGGTACTCAGCCACAGAAACCAACGGCTGCTGTTCCCCATATGGCGTGGGTGCTAAAAGCGGCGCCGACCGGACCGAGAGTTCGCTCTCTATGGGACTTAGGCCTACGGATGTTGAGGAGGTGCGATTGCTGTCTGGGGTGACTGGTCGAAGACTCTCGGCCACGGAGGACGTGTTTCCTCTTCGGTAACTTGACTCCGTGGGTGTCAGCGACGCTGTCCGCGAGCTTGTGCTTTTCGTCACGCTCCGCATGTAGTTGTAGTCGTTGAAGCGACCAGAACCGAACAGGTTGTTGCTGTAACGTTTCGCGCTACGACTACTGGGGGATGACGTGACGGAGGATGGCGAGGATGGAGACAGGGGTGATTGCATGGTGTTGGATGACGGACGAAGGTCGTCTGTGCTGGTGGAGTTCATATTCTCTTCGGAACGTTGGCCCGTGGACGAAGAGTCTGAACGAAAACTGCGTAGGGTGTCGAATATGAGCTCCTCTTCCTCCTCTGAGATTTGAGTCACAGTGCCTCGCGCACGATGGTCTGCAAGCCTACCGCGCAGGACGTCTAGCGCGACGGGCTCTCCAGAGGAAGAGCGCAAAAGAGAGAAACGTCGAGACAGACTGTGTGGTGAATGCATTCAATGTTTGCAGTACACATACGGGAACCGACAAGTCGAGACTTACTCGGGTAGAATCAGGGACGTGCGAAAATCGTTGGGGAGGGGGATTTGTGGAGAACCGTCGCGTTCTGAGTCGGCTTCTGATGAGATAAACGGGACCTGGCTACGTCCCGTCTCGGATTTTTTGCTAAAGTGAAGATACAGGCGTCAGTAAGTCACGCCAGTCAGAGACAAAGGAGCATGACTTGCCGGAAACGATGCATGACTGAAATCTGGTAAGCCGCGCTTTATACACGTTGGGGGGAACAATTGACGATATGGGCTGAGAAACGACAGGCAACGTGGTAAACACGAGGTGAGGGGGAGTTAATGGAGATCTGTGCAGGGTTGATGACGCCTGTTTCTGAGCAAGTCGAAGCTGTCATACGCTGTCCGAAGTATTTCCACACAAGAAAAGGCTATAACAAACGATTATAAGAAGAATGACTGAAATTTCGACTGCGCCGTGCCTAACAGCGATCAAGACGCGCCACCAACAGCCACAAATATCCAACACCGCCACATGCAGGGCCTGGGCAAAAACTTTTGATTAGCGATGGCTGCAGATTTTAGATTTTCTATCAAGTTCAATATAATTCACTACATTCACAGCATGGAGTTAATCATGCATTACAATACACATTTAGATCAGTACAAAACGTTCGTCTTCTATCACTTCCTTCACCCTGAAGCATATCTAAATTACAGACGTCAGATTAGCCGCGCATCGAGGCAATTTCTAATCTAGAAGCCTACTTCTTTGTCTGCTCCCTGGCGGTGGCCAAAAACTTGGCCCTATCGTTCTTCAGGACTGCAGCAATGTCAGGCTCAAATGGGTCGTCAGCACTCGGGTTGTTCAGCTTCTCCTGGATGATCGCAAGCACTATTCGGCCATGGTCAGGGTCAAGTCCGGCAGCAGAACGCGTCGAATAACTCGCCTGTAGAAAGTGACACTGAAGGCTTCCACTAGTAGGGACATGTTAACCATACGCGGTCAAGATCAGCCGGAATGTAGCTACACACCTCATCTCGGAGCACAGGAACGCAAATAGCACCCTCGTCGTTTATTCCGGGGTGATAGATCTTGGTCTTGAATGTAACCTTTAATCAAGAAGCATGTGAGCCTCGCCATGAGGAGTGGATTTGGGACCTGCACGTATGGCCGATACGTACTAGTGGTGCCTTGAAGGGGAAAGTGGTAGGGAGCGATAGTGTAAAGTGAAAGGTGCCTCCTCTATACGGCGAGTCGGACTGACGATGCCGTGAGCCCGAGGACACGCTGTTTAGCCCCAGAAGACTCACTGCAGCCTTTATTGAACAGTTCCACTCGAAAAGATTGTCATCCTTCGGTTCTACCGCCACGTTCTGCAAGATCCGAAGTAAGCCATGATTCTAAGCTTTTCGCCAGCCAGATCCCGTCGTACATCGAGTGGATTGGCCTTAAGATCCTTCAGCTCCTGAAAGATAGAGGCGTTAGTGGCTGAGTGAAATCAGTGTGAGGAGGTGATTAATGCCTTCTGTATACGGCTTTTGGGTCGCGTGAACACATTAGATCTGACTGACAAGTGACAGCAACTGCATAGTCGTACCGAACAGCAGTCATTGTGCAGGGTTACCGGGAGTGTGGTGGATAGGAGATAGACAGCGAGATGGGAGAATGAGAGAGAAGAGAGAAGGATGAAAGGGGCACTAAATATGGCATGCAATAGACAAGTCAGTTTGATCGGAATCAGTTAGCGTCACTTTGAGGGTTTGACTTGGACTAGCTCTACTACCGGCACCGACCATGAACGTGGAAAGTTCACCAGACTCATACGAACCCTCTTTACTGAATACTCCTACTGTTCCTTCGATCAGTACTCCTCCAGCAGCACCCCAGCCAACTCAAAATCGCAAACGGAAACGAGCAGCGCCGCCCACCACAGCACCATCACCTGCACCGTCAGATCCAGGGAGCAACTCTGGTACAGCAAACCCAGCAGAGTGCGTATTTTATTACATTTTTATAGTGCGAAAAATGACCGAGAACTCTAGACTTCTCTCTTCTCGTGTCGACTTGAGCTCACGGCCACAACTCTCCATTTCACGCGGTCCAATCTTCGTACCAGTCGCAGATGGCTCAGATTACCACAAGACAGATCTGATTGGTGTCAACCGTGTCGGTTATCGCTACGTTCCAGCTGGTATCAACCCAACAGGCCACACACTACCGTGTCGGACAATTGAAAGCAATCCCACCGCGTACCGTGTTAGCTGGGAAGACCGTAGCTCCTTCATCACAGCAACAAAGGATGGCTTAGGACTCCTTGGAGGAACAGGCTTCCGCAGTGCACGATGTAACGCGCCCATGGTTGAAGGAAACTGGTACATGGAAGTTAAAATCCTTCATGGGGGTGGAGAGCATCATGCCGAAACTGGCAGACGCGAGGGAAGCCATGTCCGCCTGGGATGGGGACGGCGGGAAGCACCACTCAACGGTCCCGTTGGCTTAGATGGCTATAGCTACGGCTACCGCGACAAAACTGGCGACAAGGTTACGCTTTCGCGTCCAAAGCCCTATGGTCGGGGTTACGGCACAGGCGATGTGATTGGGATGTACATTTCCTTACCCCCGCGCAGGGAAGCATCCAAAAAGGACCCCAACGACCCAGCCCACCTTAAACGCGAGCGCATTCCCATTGATCTCAAAGGCCAAGAAGTTTTCGAGATTCTGGAATACCCACAATCCAAGGAAATGACGTCGCTCATGGACTACTCTGGAAAATCCACGAGCTCGGCGTCCGTCCCTTCTGCGCCCAAGAAAACTGCATCAGGGAAGATGCCCGAGCGGAACGGGCCCTCGACGGCAAGCAAGCCCAACGCGCCCCCCCTCCGGCCCCTCCCCACCCTCCCAGGGTCCCGCATAGCGTTCTTCATCAACGGTGAATGCCAGGGCGTCGCGTTCCAGGACATCTACGACTACCTCCAGCTCCGACAGTCCGAGACGCAGCGCAAGAAGGAGAAAAAGCGGACGCGCGAGGGCGTGAAGGAGCATCGGGAGAACCCCTTCAACGACGGCTGGCTGGGCTACTACCCCTTCATATCCCTCTTCAACGACGCGTGTGTGCGTATAAACCCCGGGCCGGACTTTGACTTCCCCCCGCCGGACGACATCGATGTGCTGCTGGATGGCACGCCTATGTCTTCCTCTGATCCTGAGGAGGACTCGAAGCCGAAGCGGAACTGGCGTTCGGTGTGCGAGCGGTATCCGGAATTTATGGCGGAGCAGTGGGCCTTGGACGAGGTGGAAGAGGAAGAGGCGCGCAAGGAGGCGGTGCGGGCGGAGGCGACAGAGAAGGCAGAGGCGGCTAGGAAGGCAGAGAGGAACAAGAAGCGGCAGCAGGCTGAGGCACGGAAGCGCGCAAAGCTGGCGGCGGCCGCCGAGCAGCAGGCGATATTGCGTGGGACGCCTGGCTCTGTCGACGACGAACGATTAACTCCTGGCCTCTCAGCATTAGCGGGTCTTGGCCAGCCGAGCCCCTTGCGTCATGGTACAACGTTCGACTACGAAGGCCATGGTGGGGAAGGGTCTGTGGGGACCCCTTACTCTCCTGCTCCCCCGACACCTGCGTCAAATGGTGATCTACAGGGAGGACCAAGCGGTTATAATTCGGAGACGGAGGCCGAGCCTGTGGGTGCGCGGACGTTCTCGCATATTGAAGTCCCTTCAGTGTTCTACAGGCCTCATTCGCCTGCAGATATGCAGAGTTAGATTTAATGGTGGCACGTATTTCTTTTTCTTTCGAACTTTGTGTAAATAAAAAAACGCCTACGCGCCGGTCATAATTATATTGATACCACTGATACAATGTACAACACATAGATACTACTGTACATACAAATAAGTTGTATGACTGATGATAGCATTATGGGGGTATGTGAATAAGTTAAATAGCGCAGGTATGGATTGATTATGAGCGAAGTGTTCCTGCTCGTCGTGCAACTATTTGTTGACAACTCCCCGAACGTCCGAATGCATTACAGCTCAAAGTCATGCCACTGTGGCTATTGATCCTTTGACCAAGCCAGTGGTGGTGCACGGATAGAATATCTTGTAGACCACATTACTAAGAATGGATAATTGAATGTTGAGATGAGTACATACCCAACGGTTTCTCCGAGGCCCTTCTCCTTTTCAACACGAATGTCGAATACGACATCGCCACTCCGCTCATCCCAGTCAACTGCACACCAGTTCCGCCGCCCCATGATGAACTTTTGCTTTCTGGGTGTCCCATTGGTCTCATTCTGGAACAGTGGTATCTGCACAAAATGAACATGAGTCCACCTGTCATCACAGTCAACGTGAAAGAAGGCTCAGACCATTGTCTCGTCTGTTTCACAATAGTGCATAGTTCTATGCACTTTCGTTGCAAGTGAGGACACCATTGCGATGACTGCAATAGGCCTGAAGACAAAGAAATTATCAACCATGTTGAAAGATGACTGGAATATTTTTGAACTCACGGCGGCGTGTTTACAATTGCGCCTAAGTCAGTCATGCGTTAGAAATGATCAGGTTCAGGAATGAGCGGAAGTGACATACTGGTGACAATGTTGAGCATGTAGCGGTGATCGACTGACGGAGCAATTTCTTGCCCTTTGCCTTTGGGCTTGAGCGTTTTCAAGACACCAACCGCTGCACAGTGGACATCACCCGAAACGAAGGTAACACGTATTCGCTTGCTCAGCGCAAACTGCTGCATTTGTTCAATAAACCAATTACGCTCTTTCTAGGTGGGAATCAGCATCAAGGTCAATAATAGCCAGGACTCGGCGGGCACTTACTTTGTGTATACGTGCTGTCCAGTGATCATTCTGCGTCTGAATCAGCTTTGCAGGTCTTCGAGATAAGATGGAAATTGACATACGAGGTCGTCTAGCAGTTCCGCTTCGGCGTTAAATTTATTGACGAAACCTGAAAGACCCAACGTCCCCGAGCGACCCATTGCGACGAGAGGGTTGAATTTGGAATCTAAAGCTGTCTCTAAAAAAACCATTCGCGGATACGCAATTGGTATGCCTTTTTGGGACCTTCAGCAGCCACTCGAGTTGGGTGAGGAACTGTTGAATTACCGAGTTGCACTATTAGATGATCTATCCCTTGTGGAAGCAAAGCCATGCGTTCAAAGACCTTCTGATATTGTGGGCGACTGCAGACTTGCTCCTTGCTTCTCTCACCTCTAGTGATCAGAGATCAGAGCGTTCAGAGTACATAGTGGTTGAACCAGTCTATGTGCCTTACCTGCAGTCTAGAAGGAGTATGTAACATTGTGGTCCGAGGTATGCCAAGAAAGAGTGTGATCTCGTTTCTACAAACGGGCCCTGTTCGCCAATGATGACGGACAAATTCGAGTGTCCCCCCGGCTTATCATTGAACCCGTCGAGCGTGGCTATTTTGGATGCGGCGTCAACCCTCATTGTACTCGAAATCGTATGACGGGGATGCTTACGATTAATGAAGCACTGGAACAGAAGGAAATAAAAGTAGCCTCTGACTCCTATCCTGTAACACAATAGCCACGGTTTGCACGGAGTAGATCTGTCTTGGGATGTAGCATTCTTACCAATGGAAGACCGGGGAGTTCTGCAAATCGTCAGGGTCTGATTTAATGAAGCTTGAGCGACAATTTTCCAAAACTGAGGTTTGGACTCACAACTTCCAAACCCGTCAATCTGATATCATGATCCGCAGAATCAGTATAACTAAACTCAAGCCGGTGGAGCCACAGCACTTACGATATCTGCGGCATTGCGAAATAATAATAAATATTCCGATAAACGGGATACAGTGAGGAGTTCTTACCATGGTCATCTGACAGTCAGCGTGAGTAAAGGTAGTTGGGTCGCAAGCAGACTGGAGGAACATACCACACATGTTCATCATTGGTCTAGAAGCGTTAAGAGTGGTAAGGATAAAGGTGATCCGGGGAGAGCACTCAAATCACGCACATTGAGCTGTTCGCTCTGGCGAATGCACCGCGCCGGAAACATTGGCAATAGTGATTGAAGTAAAACCTGTCAATCGCTCCAGCAAGCTCGTCGCTAAGTGGACAGATCAGCTTTTCCTCGGGCTTCATGGCTATCCACCCCTGTAGCTCAGGTTCTCTCATGAGGCTGTGAAGGACATCGTAAGCGGCAAATCTAAGGAAAGAAAAAGAGCTACTAACCCATCGCAATATAGCTGATCGCCACCGCCTACAAGGGCATGAAATGGCCTTTCCGCATGCTTCGCCAGTACGTCCATCCAGACAGGTTCGTAACCACTTGTGAAGCCTGGGCCACAGAAATCATCCTGGTTTACGCCCGCAGAAAAACCATTGCACTGGTTTAAAAATAGACCATCAGTTTGGTGACAGGTTGAGGCAGTAGCGGTAGTGAGCGTACGGAATGCGCAGCCCATCGCATGTTCTGCGAGCGCCCAGGAACGAAGAAATCAAGTTGCTGTCCCGAGTTTATGCTGTATCTGATATTCATCTCGCGCGGGCCCAGTGGAATTTGAATGAGAAATCGCCAAAACGTGAAGGTTCTGAAAATAGATGTCAAGATGAGATAATGGCTCATGCTAAAAACAGCGCACCCTCCAGGGCCACCGTAGACATAGAGTTCATGCCCTGTCACAACCTCCTTACTTGCATTACTTCCCGGAGTTCGTAAATACCCGTCTTCATACCCGTTCGACGACGAAACCGGAGAAGTTGGGAGTAGGACAGAATGAGGATCAGCTGGATGTGGCCCAAGGTCAAACGAGCGATGAGATTGAGCGGGTTGGTAGTGCGAGCTTTGATCGGGGTCCCATTCATAAGTCAGCGTTGGATGAGGCTCGTATATCGACCCAGAGTCGGCCGTAACGATCATTGCTGCGCCATGCCATATCCCAAACTCGTCGACGGTGTCATATCTACAAACATATGTAGATTAATTAGTGTGAAAACACTAGCGCGAATAACGTACCGAAGAAGCGGGCCGACCATGAACTAAATGCACTTGCACATGTGGGCGTCGTACCAGAAAGGTATATGATTTGCGTACCTGAAGATGAGGGCTCATGCGAGCGATCCTCAGTGTTTGTGATCTCTGTACCGCAGAGAGCTGCGTGAGCTGAGCCGGCGTGATCGTTGACTGGGTCGGGGGGTAACGGTGTTCTTGGTCATGCTGGTACGCGGTTGACGGTCCTGGAAAACTCGGTTGAGGCGCATGGTATGGTGGCAACTGGGTCTGTATCTGGTGATATCCTGGCTGGTATCCTGGGTGTGTATAAACCTGATCCTTTGGTGGTGGTGCCGGCGGTAAAGGAGATGGCGGAGGTTGCGGATAATGGGGAGGAGGGGGAATGGCAGGCGGTCGAGGAGAAACCTGGAATCCACCGATAAACTGCTCATGCATTGGACTGATATTCTCAGCCATCGAATAGCGGCCATCTGGTCGTCTGACGGAGAGCAGCTCATCCTCCTAGGTAATCATGAGCATAGGTCACTCGCTGTCTGGAACGACGAACCTTGCGTGCTCGGCGCTGCGCATGCCATCCATTAATGTCCATCTTTGAGAAAAGATGATGGCTGTGGGGAACACAAACCCGATTCTCACCAAACATACCGACATTGCTTTTGATTGATCCGCTGACAACTTCAATCGACGTCATATGTCATATGTTGTAGATGTCCCAAATGTGATCTAGTCAAAAGTCTATCCAACATGCTCAACTACGCCAGTCACCAACTTGCCATCCTTCACAACTGTCCTCAACATCTCGGGCACAGCCTGTTCTGCAAAGACGCCCTCTTCCTCACCCTCAACCGGCAGGCTCACGTTGATCGAGCTGCACTTGGCCGTCGTGATCTCAATACCCAAGCTATTCTTCGAGAGGTATATTTGTCCTGAATCCGTAGTATCAATCTGGATCATCGGCGCTGAGCCTGTGATCTGCAGCACGAATGACGGCGCACGAGTGACTGATATCGCGGATACCACAGACTCCACGAGCACCGACGTTCCTTGGCAGTTAGCTGCACATGACCTAGTCAGTATTGTCTTGCCGCTGGCTATATACGACTCACTCAGGGTTACCGCGTTCACCTTGCCCTTGATCACAATGACAGAGTTCTTGCAGCCATAAATGTTTACAGACTGGCTAAGGCTAGTCTCCTCGACCGTCAGAGATCGTTCATTCTCTTGATATTCCTGTGGAGTGGTCAGTTTTGATCACGCGAAGCGTGTGTTGTCATTCGTACAATTGCCCATTTATTTCCTTCAAGGGTGAATTTCGCGGGCTTCTTGCCAGCCAACGCCTGGGGCTTGGTGGGTTTGATAGGCTTTTTGGTGACTGCAAAAGGCATAGATTACCATCCGCTCAACACACAGTAGATCCTACAATAATTACCTGTTGAAGATGACGAGGCCGGCACAACGCTGCCACCTCGGAGAGCAGGATTCTTGTGCGTCATTTCGCTCTTGTCAACCTTACGGAGGCCCTTAGTCACGTCTTCGCCACGATTCAGCTCGGCGAAGACCGCGGCGGCCCCACCGCCTGCGGCAGCTGTAGGTGCAGCAGCCGGTGGTGGCGGAGGAGGGGGGGGAGGGGGAGGTGCCGCTGATGTAGCTGAGGCTCCTGATTGATACTCCTCAACAGTGATGCCCTTCAACGACATGATGTCAGTACTAGCCCATCGTCCTCATATCAACATACATACTTTGGAATTCCAAGTAAGGCCAGCCGTGTGGTACTCTATGATATACTTCTTCGACTCGTCCAAGACAGCGATGAGCGCCTTGACCCATTCGACGTGTTTAGCATCTCTGAGAGAACCAGAAAGTTATAGTGGACAATAAGAGTGGGCTTGAACCAGACTCACTTTGTCTTGTACTCCTGCATGATCTTGGTACCATAGTAGGCGACCGATTCCTTAATATCATTGATATACGGGCCAGGTGTGGGCTAAAACACGTTCGTGAGCCTTGCAAGCAAGGCAAATCATGCAGGTAACATCACTCACGCTGACGATCCAACCGACATGGGGCGCCACTTCGCTGAGGAAGGCAATGTGCCCAAACCAGTCTCTCTCTTTCCTGTTCGTCTCCTTCGCGTGCGAAATGACTTCGATCCCAGCATGGAGCGGCGTCAGGAGGCCGTCTATCGTAGTCTGATCTGGTTTCTGGCAAGTCGCGCTGAGATGGATGAAGCCGCGGAGATCTTTGAATTGCGTCTCGATGAGATCGACCTGCGGCATTGCGTGAGGAACCAGTGGATATAGACATTACACGGAGAACAAAGACTTACGACGTCGATCACGGGTGGAGAGGCGAACGACTTCGTGAGCTCAACGAAGGGCTTGACTTTCGCGTTGATCACGATGTCGTCGAATGCAATCACACTGTTGGGATCTTCAGCGACACCGGGCGCAGCAGGTGGAGGTGGGGGTGGAGGGGTAGATACCGCTGGTGCTGGCGTCATTGTAGGTACAAGTGGAGAGGCGGTGACAAGGGGAACGACTGTTGTATATCCAGTGGAGCTATCGGTCGATCCCAGCCGGAGGGCGTTATTACTATTTACTTCAGCAATCTCCTCGAGCCTGGACGTGGCTGCTTCGAGGCTGCTGAGGAATGAGTATATACAACATTATTACTCTTCAAAGAAACAAACCGCTTGATTATGGTCGCCAGAGAGTGAAGGCCGCCCGACATATTTGCAGAGAACCGTCACGGCTGGTATAGAATTCTGATTCACGCTGCGAACTAACTTGGTGACGCGTTGCGATTGGAAGATCGCTATTTGCCCATGTTGACATCAAAAGCCACCGGAGCCATTTCACGGAGACAGAATTTAACATGAACACGGGCGACGGGAGCTAAAAACATATATTTCTTGAAATATTTTCTAAAACACGAGTGAACAGTTTCAGGAGGCCGATGCAGCCCACACACAATTTCTGGACATTCCAATATAACAACATCAGGGTTTATCGCTGATGACCTCAGCCTTGGCCTGGCCTTCAGCTTCAGCCACCAAGGGCTCACTGAGAGCCTCAGGCTCAGGGGTAGAGAGCTCAACATCCTCCGAGTCATCTTCCTCCAAGTCGTCTTGCTCGACCGCCTTCTCTGCCTTTTTCTTGGCCTTCCTTCTGCGGCGGCGTTCCCGCTCACGCTGTTTCGCTCTCGCAAAGTCTTCCTTAGAGAGTCCCGGGTTCGCAATATGGTCCAACTGTGGACGTCACCCAGTCAGCGAGGCATTAACGGAACGGCCTGGGAAAAACCCAACCTTTTCGCGTAGATTCCTCCTTGCAATACGCCTGTTCAACGTCAAAGAGCGCGTCTCCTGGCATGAAACTCGGATGCCAGTAGGCTTGTGAAGCAGCTGTACGTTGTTTTCAGTTTTGTTGATCGATTGGCCACCCTGATGGATGGGAATATCATTAAGATTAACGGTTCTATGTAGGATGCTAATTGTGTTGTAACCTACCGGGCCACTGCCTGGTCGTTTGAAAAGAGTATGAGAGCGGTTGACGCAGAGGTTGATCAGGATGACTTACCGCGGACAAAACTCTCCTCGAGATCTTCCTCCTTCAACTCCGGTAAGACGCGTTCTCTGTGAGCTTTCTTCAATTTGGAGAAGTTCAAAGATAGGTGAGACTGGGAGAAGGAGGAAAAGGTGTCGTTATGCGGAGCAACATCTGCAACAGAGCTGAATGTCAGCCTGCATTCAGACCTCGACTGAACGTTGAATACAGTCGACTACTCACGTATGGTGCTCCTGAGACTTCTCCCGCTTCCGCATGCTACGACTGGAGCGTTCTACGGGAGGGGGATTCTTTATTGACTCGTTCGAGCCTAGTTCGGTGTCTTTCGTGATTCGTAGCTCTGAGAATAGTGATTAACAACACCATTGTTCGAGGTAGTTGGCCTAACGCACTGAAGGTGTCATGACCTTTGGAAGCGCCTTCTGTGGGTGCTATCCTCGCCCCCTGCACGACATTCGTCCTCACATAGTCCGCAATCTCCCTTCCGAGCCTAGTCTGTTGTTCGTAAGTTTCCGGATCGATGATGGCTCGTGCAGCAACGGCGTCGTTTCGCATCTTCAGGCGGAAGGCTAGTGCCCATGTCCAACATCAGTAACAGAGCATTGGGTAATCAGGCTGCTAGCTTGACCTTTGAGTACATGGTCGTCACCTAGTTGAGAAATTGAGCAAAAGTCCGACGACTTCGCAGAGCAAGTTACATACCAGAAAAAGTGGAGGCTGATGCACGATAGAGATTCCTATATGCCGACCTTGCGGCTGCCCTCATTGAAGGCGTTACGGACATAATGACTTTCCCGGCGAGAATAAGACAAGAAACGACCAATGAAACGCCACAGTGACAGATTGAGAAAACAGACAGTCTTCGAGTTGTCAGTGACGATCACGTGCCACTTCCTCCGTATTCGGCAGATGTTTTTTTGTAACTGTCGTCTAGTCTCATGCCCATCCTCTCACGTCCTTCCCAATTTGGGTCCCACGGGGAGGGACCCAAATTGGGAAGGACGTGAGAGGATGGGCATGAGACTAACTGTCGTCTACGGTCGTCAACATCCTCCTAAACGGTTACGCAGAACGAAGAGACCGAGATAGCTAGCCGACTTCAGTCTAGCTTGTATCACGCAATAATCGCGAAACGGGACTGTGACTTTCTCTAATCATGACTTTCTTTACTGGCAGATAACCTCGGGTGGCTCTGAACTGGATTGCTTTTGGTTCATCTCGCCGCTACAGATCACTACACAATGTCATTGTCGTAACATGGCGAGACAATCAAATCACTGGCAATACACCCATAATGGATGTCCGTCTAGGCCGGACTGAGCCCGCGGTTGAGTTTATTGTGAAACCTTCAAATAAATGAGACTCCGGGCGCGAGGAACGTCGGTACTGTGGCGATCAAGGCGATCGGGTCTCACTGGCCGGTGAAACCCATTCAGCCTTGCGTATAGCTGATGTCACATCTCGGCGGGGGACGGCGTTTGGCTGATCTCGAATCTTTTCTTGGAGAATTTCCCAAGGTGACAAGAGAGCGGCGGAATGCTGGCTCCTTGATTCCTGAGTAGTGTCTGATCATCTGCTGGATCAATAAAGTTTCTAGGCATCCACAAGCCTACATGCACCACACGAAAATTATTTGCTTTGTTCTTCGTAGAAGGCTATGTAATGCTTTGATATGGCTTTATCACGGGCTCCTGATCATTGTAACTAATTGTACTCACTGTTGTGGCGGGAGGCTGTACTTGCTTGTACTTGCTGTTGTACACCTCTGGTCGAGACGGACGACCGGGGTCGTACACATTATCATATAACTTGCTAATATTGAATTTTGATATGTCAAGTCTCTGATCACATTGACAAACCATGACTCGGAGGAGTAGAAGTAAATCATCTATCAGGATGGCGTGTAGCACAGGTGAAACGTGTATTATGTCGGAGAGGATTAGCAGATATCACCATTCACTGCACAACCTCTCTTATCTTTTCGAGATAATTTTCGGATGTCCGCCACAAAGTGTCACTCCGTGTGGACGGTCGACGAATGCGGACTTTGCCATGTCATTGTCAGGGCGCAGGCTGATGTGAATGTTTGTTGATCGAGACGCGACGGGTCATGTGATTCGACGCGTTCGTGTTTGTATAAATAGGCACGGAGGGATGTGTTATCAAACCCTTTCCCAACCCGGTTCGTTGACCCCTTTTTCGCGCCTTTGCGTTTTCCCTTCCGCGGGCGCCTCTCGACCTCGACAAACTCCCACAAGCACCCCTCAAACACTTCTAGCCTACAATGTCCGCCAAGAAAGCTTCTACCAAGAAGAGCCCCGCCACTAAGGCCACTCCTACACATCCCCCATGGGTTGACATGATCAAGGTTTGTATATTCCTTGCTTGTTCTGCTATCTTTGCTATGCGTTCAAAGGCAGTTCCCTCTGTC
Organism: Tephrocybe rancida; assembly: GCA_018858115.1. NCBI lineage: Eukaryota > Fungi > Basidiomycota > Agaricomycetes > Agaricales > Lyophyllaceae > Tephrocybe > Tephrocybe rancida. Next base: position 122,942 of record JABCKT010000003.1, read on the forward strand.
GCTGTAGAGCTTTTTATGACTCTATCCCTTCGTTGTTCACACTAGGGCGTAGGGTGTGAGCCTCAGGTCGACATGTCTAGCATTGCTCTTCGTGTATTGATCTTCACGCCCAGTCCTGACCATTTACTTACAGGAATGTATTGCATACAACACCGAAGACGCCCGTACTGGAGTGTCCCGTCCACAAATCAAAAAGTAAATTTGCCCCTACTTATGGTTCAGCGCTCCTCTAAAACTACTTACAGATACGTTGAGGAAACATACAAACTTGAGATTGGGCCCGCACAGAACACTCAGCTCTCCAAGGCGCTCGCTACCTGGAGCGAGAAGGGCGTGTTCGTGCTTCCCAAAGGTAAGAACGCCTTAGCGTTGGCCACGCGTACTGTACTGATGAAGTTCCCAGGACCTTCTGGACGTGTCAAACTGTCCCCCAAGGCGAAAGCTACCGACGCTACGGCCGCGAAAGAGGTATGATCCTTTTTCATTGTTGATCAACATCCAATCAATGAACTACAGAATAAGCCCGCTTCCAAGCCCAAGGCTGCTGCCAAACCTAAAGCCACGACGAAGACAACCACCACAACCACCAACGCTGCTGCCGCTAAGCCCGCCGCGAGGTCTAAGACTTACTCAACCAAAGGTAAGGCTGCAGCAACAAAGAAGGCAGCCCCTACGAAAGCTGCGACTGTCAAGAAGCCCGCTGCTACAGTGAAGAAGGCGGCGCCCGCAAAGAAGGTCCTGGCAGGTAAAGCCAAGGCCCCCGCCGCTACCACTAAGAAGACAACTGCGCCATCGAAGCGTGCTCCAGCGAAGAAGGTAACCCACAGGCCCTTTTGTGTGGCTCATGACTAACGTAATGCAGGCGGTGACCGGGACAACAGCCACAACGAAGGCTAAGGCTGCAGCAAAGAAGGTGCCAGGGAAGAAAGCTACCACGACAAAGCCAGCAGCAAAGGCGGCGGCAAAGGCTGCAACCAAACCCGCCGCAAAGACCACAGCTACAAAAGCCGCCCCAAGGAAGAAGGTGAGGAACTCTTACAGAGTTTCAACGTTCAAGCTTCTGACTATGTGCTGCCTACACAGCCCACCAAGAGGACATAAGTCCCGATAGTCTCGTGGTGACCTTCTCTTTCTCGGGATGCCATATCTAAGTTTTCCCTTCAACATCTACGACATGGATTTTTTGGAGCCAGTATCCATATCTATGAACCCTGTGTACAAATACTCTCCCGTCTGGCCCCTTTCCGTCCTTATTTGCAAGCCTGTCTTATTGTGTAATTTAAATTATTGGTTGTGGGCACCACTCCAAGCACTCGTCCTCGTCCTCCTTTTACAAGCACTACCTACACAATCTGCAACACAATCTGTGGAGGTGTAGCTAATGATAAATTTTATTCACGGCTGTACATTATCTCGTTACGTTTCGTTAGATGTATTCACCAAACTCAGTGGGACGTCTGACGCGAAGAACAGTCGCGAGAGTTAAGACCGTAGACGCGTCTTGAGAAGCATGACTTTGAAACCCCAGACACGTGGTCTGCCTTAAATTGTGGTTAGGGTCTACGGCATCGTGTCTTCATCTACAACCACGTTCACTAATTAGACTGGCCGTGGACCTGGTTAACGGGAGTACAGGCCATGACATCGGAGTACCGTCCAAATCCTCGTTTTCAATCCTTCCAATCTGCGGACTCCTCTAAATCTCAGCAGTCATCCCGGCGCTCGTACCCTTCATTCATCTCGGTTCAAGATTCTCTCGGACTTCAGTTGAAGTGGGCCTGGTATGGCCTATATGATTCATTTCGTTGGATATTCGTGATTACTACTGTCTCTGGGTAAGCAAAGGCATTTGGAATATTCGAATATCTTAACCATATTCAAGTACAGCGACGCCGAGATTCGAGCCAACGTGTATAAATCTCTCCTCCTCAACTCTTTATCACTTATTTCGATATACACCTTCGACTATTTCCTTCTTCCACTAGTACAAGACCAACAAAGGTGGTTGCACAGGAACATTGGCTGGTTCTATCAGGCTCTCTGGCTACTTCCAGTCGTTGGAGTTTCCTTTTATCTAAATGTGAGTTTGCCGTGTCGGGAGATTTACTACGTGCTCATTCGTCATACAGAGCTCATGGTGCTCTACTATTGCGAGAAGAACTTACATACTGCGGTACGGCACTCGTGCGGCGGCTCAACAACCGCCGGCAACGTACACTGGCATGCTGACGGCAATGGCTACTTCGGCATATCGAGTCGTCATGGTGTTCAACACTGTCGTCGTGTCTTTTGCTTTGCATAACATCCCATATGTCGGGCGGGTCGCTGGATTTGTCTTTTTGTGCTGGGTCGACGCGTGCGTAACCACTCGAAGCCATTATCATCGCTAACATACTAGTAAACCAGTTATTACTGCTTTGAGTTAGTTCCGTCTCTGAAAGTCTGAACCGAATGAACATTGCTGACGAACGCCAGGTTCGTCTGGATTTCTCGTGGGCTATCGTTGGCGCGCCGCATCAGACACCTCGAGGAGAGATGGGCTTATTACTTTGCTTTTGGTATCTCTATCACCTCTCCATTCGTTCTCCTGCTCATCACAGAGATTGATAGGCCTTCCCTCTGCCATACTATGTACCTGTTGTACTGGTCTTGCCAATGCCGCGATTTTTGCACTTGTGTTCCCAGCAGTAAGCAGTCTTCTTTCGTTTTATCTTGATGGAGCCTGAATCTCTTCAGTATATCATCTTGGCGACGGTAGCTCGCCCAGTCCCTGCAGATCCGTATAACCCACTTCCCCCAGCGGATGACTCCGAGGCGATTCGACATCCTTCACCTTTCGTCCCTATTCGTCTCCATATCTTTGCTCTGGTGATGTGGCTGAACGATACGATAGTGCGGATCCTTAGTGTTGGACCGCCGCGTAAACGGCCTTCGCATAGCCGTACACTCAGTGATACGAATGACGCTGTCGAGGAAGGAAAGCCGACAGGTTTGAAGGGAGCACATCGGCCGGCGATGCGGCCAAGTCAAGATAGAGTGAATATAGGTAGACGGAAGCGCGATTAGGAGCGTGTGTATAACCATAGAATATTGTACCTAAACTACTCAGATTACACTCTGACTATCTTCAGCCTGATTAACCAAATCCTGCCCACTCGATGGTAAGATATGATACGTCCTTCTTTTCATCATCCCAACTACAAAGCAGATGTGCTTTTTTGGTCACCGTTCCTAACCTTCCATGGGCAACGATTTCCATTGGCCTCAGGGAGGAGAGTGGTGAATCCAGAACAGAGGCAGCGAAGTGCGAATGGTATCGTAGTGGGTCCCCTAGCGCAAAGGTTATACAATCTCCCATAGGCGACATGAAAATCTAGTGAACGAACCTGGATAGACGAGATAATCTCCTCCAAATTTGATTCCTCCGCCCATGAAATATCCCTGTTCCCAGAGGCTTCTGAACACCCCGCACTTCGCTCGTTCTTGTAGATTGATGGGATATTCCCAAATTCCGGCTTCTTTTGCGGCAGCAAGGGTGGAATAGGTGCATGAAAGATCGGGGTTGTACCACTGGAGTGTGGAGGAGGATGCTGGGATGACGACGGTGTGTCCAATAGCTGCAGCTTTGGATCCAAGCGTTTCTGGAACGGGCGCCGGTGTTGCAACCTCGGAGGCCAGCATTGCCCCCAAGCTGCCTGGCTCGCCAGATTCTTGAATTAGCTTTGCTTTTGCCGCTCGCTTTTCCTCGCGCGCCTGCCTTTTCTGAAGAGCCTCGGCGGACATGGCACGGCCGGCATTAGCGCTCTCCTTCACCCCCTTCGCTTCAAGTAGCGCCATCTGGTGCTTGATATCCTCCTGTTGTTCTGCGTCCCAATCCTGAAGGTATCGGAGGTTGGGCTGAGGATGTGTAGTGGGGTCATCGATGAGGACGGCTACTTCTAGAGACGGACAAGAGTCATTGAGAGTCAATAGATGATCGCAAGCACCAAAAGATCCTGAACGCACGGTTTTCCACAAGCAGCACGACCTCTTCTGGCATGAGCACCAGGGGTACACCGAGGAAGGCATTTTGTTGCGAAAGATGGGGAAGAGTGCCCGAGAGAACGCCACAGATGTGATGTTTTGAACGAACTAGCGCAATGTCTATCCTTGGGAAACATTGTCAAATTAGACTCCAACATGGGGTAGAAGTTGATATGCACCGTCGACATCCCAAATGAAGGCCTTTTGGTTGGATACACGAAGTGGTATCCGCCGTGAGTCCCCGGCCATGGTTTGTATGTGGATGTTCACTCGTGAAAAATAGCGTCACAATGAGGTAACAGCTTTTTTTGATTAATGCTAACTGCGAGTGCCAATGACTCGAGCGCTTTGTTGGCTACTAACCTCTGAATGTAAATTAGATCCAGGTAATTCCAGACCATCTATGCCCTCAACACAGTATTTGCAAATGCTCTCAAGTATAGATGGTATAATATAGAACAAGCAATATATGATCGATTGATCTGTGCGCAGTGCCCATATTGGCGGAGACCAGTAAAATATCACTGTCACCTACTGTCACCCATGGATTGCTCCGAGCATCTCTTTTTGATACCCTTGAGAATGAGGAGGATGAGCAGGCGGAGTAACGTCCAAAATTGTCCAACTGACCTCCGCGGCCCGGACCTCCTCAAATGATGAAGCATCGATGAAGGTCGGCGAGATCCGATATATAGAGGCTTGACTCAACCCCTTGATAGAGGCCAATCGCGTCGGTTCAAGCTTAAGTTGGGCACCTTAGAATGTCAGCTGCTATTCAGGATGTGCTTATGCTCTTCGGAGACTCCATCACGCAGGGAGCCTGGACTCCAGGACTTCTTGGCCATGGAGAGCAATTAACCCGTAAGTTATCGACATTATTTCCCTCTTATGGGCGCTCACTCGATTTACAATGATCCAGATGTATACGCCAGGAAGATGGATGTCTTGAATCGTGGTTTGTCGGGGTACAATACGGATTGGGCAACGCCCGTGCTCAAGAAGGTAAGTAGCGCGCTGTACACCGGGTATAGGAGTGACAGACAAGATTAGGCCCTCGCAACCAGGCAGGAGCAGGAATACGTACCGAAGGTCCGCCTCCTGACCATCTGGTTTGGAGCTAACGACGCCTGCCTCCCGCCGAGTCCCCAATACGTCCCACTGAAGAAATTTGCCTCCAACTTGAGAGATTGGGTCGACCTCGTCCACTCTCCCAAATCCGAATATTATTCCCCGGACACGCGCATCATTTTGATAACGCCGTCTCCGGTAAACACCTATCAGCGGAGGGCAGATCTGGAGTCGAGGGAGCCTCCTCGCTTGCTTGATCGCGACTTTGAGACGACGAGGAGATACGCTGAAGCCGTCAAGGATGTTGCTCGGGAAAAGGGTGTTGCATGCACGGACGTTTGGACAGCTTTTTGGGAAGCTGCTGGCAAGAACGAGCCGGCGTTAGAGAAATTCATGTATGACGGGCTCCACCCGAACGCGGAGGGTTACAAGGTCCGAGCATCCGTCTTTATTGTTTCCTTGTCTCTTTCTCATCCTTACGTTTTGTCACAGGTCACGTACGACGCGTTGGTCGAGACAATCAAACAAAGCTACCCCGAGGTGCATTTCGATAGTTTGCCCGAGACCTTTCCTCCTTGGCTGGCATTGTCGGAGCAAAGTGATTGATGTATGGTTGTAAGCGATCAATTTATTAGATGTGGCTGTTCATCAAGGTGCGGGGGCGACTCAGGTGGAATTTGGTGGAACACTGTACATAGACGGAGCACACCTCGTACATGCTGCGTTTTGCGTGGTCGTACCTTAGAGAATAAAGACAGCAGGTTCCAGAGGAACGCCACAGAAATCACAGTCGTGACTCGGAAAGGAACAAAGAGAGAATGACAGCAGGCGCATATGCCATCAATTGCATCAGGCACGGTCGTCGACGCGCTCACGTGCAAAGTTGAACTTGAGCCAAATAAAACGAGAAATCATCAAGAACGCGCCTGTTGCACGACCCCCCTCCCCTCGTCGCAGGCAACGACATTCACGACACGCCTCTACGTCTCGCTAGCTATCCGGAGACACCCTTCTTTTATATTTTCACGAAGTTCGAGGTCCTCTATGTCGAAGAAGTGTTGTTTTACTGATTTTATTTGGCAGGCGCTAAGAGACTGGCCCCACAAGTGTCCACAATCTTGGTTTGCTTTCCAATTTCAGACGTGAGAGGCTCTGACGCACCTCTTGAAACTACCATAACACCTGCTCATCCTTTGGTTGCCCACCTTTCTCCAGGCGCGGCCTCCTCCGTCAACACATTCGTTACGTTCAAAGGTAAGTTTCCTTTGTCCGCCCTTTCCACATGCCTCTCGGCTATTTGCGTGTCCGATGAGTTCAACCATCCATCCATAAACGAACATATCGGGTGCCAGTCTGGGGTGACAATGGAACCCAATATCTCCGCAATCTCGATTTCAACTCGTAACTGTCCCTATCACTGACTACCATTGTCCTTTACAGCCAGCTGTTTATATATAACCGTCGGTTCGCTACGATCCCGCTCACAGGGAACCACAAGACGTTGGTTTGTCCCTTTGCCTTTGGCTCGCGTTCTTTCTCTGACCGTGCCGCTTCTCTCTCCCTCTCTGCCACTTGTACACTCTATTTCAACATTTGTGCCACCACCAACCAATTTGTGCAAATATCTGTATCACGCGCCGACTCTGTGCCACCATCAACATCTCTGTAAAACCAACTCAACCTCCTGTACACCCAACGCGATACAAACATGCCTCCCATAACGACATACACAAACCGCCTTGTAGAATCAAGACAGCCGTACAAGAAACACAAGAGTAACCTTTATCCGGAGTTCACCTTCGAAATGTCCTTTTTCTCGCGCACCTCGGCCTCACAATTTCTCGCACCGCCAGCTGCTCCATCTCGCAAGCGTAGTCAACTTTCCATGAGGAGACAAGACATAGACGATTTTTTGTCGTCAGACCTTGAAGCTTCTTTTGCTTCGACCGTCTCACTCCATTCTCCACCCCGCGAACATGCATCTTTAACTCCGGAAGATTACGCCGAGCCCATGGATATCTCTCCTGCACCCCCACCTAAACCAACTCTAAAGGCAGGAGCGCGTCCGAGGGCTCTTACCAGCGCAGCGCGACTCTTCGGACACGATCTGAGCAATGAGAGTGTAGGTCTGATGCCGAGTCCGTCGTTGGCGCCACCGCCTTCCGACAAGTCTTCTGGGTCAACTTCTGGCAAAAAGACCCAGCGCACCGCGTTGCCTATGGAATGGCTCATGTCTGGAGATTCTCCTGCTCCGCCGCACTCTGCAGTAAGTACTCAGTGCCACTTGAAGAGTAACTTGCAAGTAACTATGTATCTTGTCAGCCTCCTGAAGCACCTTCTCTAGCGGATGATGCTATGGATGTCGACACTTCCTACATTGCAGACCAGCCCGCCGCCGCCGTATACTCTTTCGGCCCAACTCCTGCCTCTGCCGTACCGACCGTCACTGGCTTCAACAATCTCTTCTTTGACACTATGTCGCCACGTCGGTCTCTTGATGCCCCGGAGCCCAAGAAACGCCGTTCACTGTCGCCCGAGCCAGTCCGAAGCTTCGAGGTCGATGTTTCGTCCTCACCGATGCAACCGTCTCCTTCGCAATCAAAGCTCGAACGACTCGGAAGCAATTCGCTTTTCAATCGCCTTGGCAAGCCTACACTCGAAGGGCTAGGCGCGCCATCCTCCGCGTTCCCTAAACGTTCTCGTCGTCATGCTCTCTCGGCCATGGTCCCTCCTTCTGATGCGCAACCTCAGACAGCATACCCCGTGCTCACCTCGGCCGGGGTCATTCAAGAAGACGGGAGTCCTAAAGGAGCTCCACCTGTGCGCCGCGCATTTTCTGCGTTGATTCCCCAGTCGACCTTCTTGGAGGGTCTCTCAGACGAGTCGTCCTTCGATGGTCCAGATATGTCGTCACCAGCTCAAGCGTACTCCAAACGACAACAAGTGAAGACTATCAGGAGATGTGACGGCACGGACGACTTCAGGCCTCTGACTGGTGCGACTGCGTTGAAGATGAACGAAAGTCCTTCGGCGCGGTATATGGTGGCAGGAATGCCTGGCTTTGGCGACAACGAAGCTCATGGGAAAATCTTGCCTTGTCACAGAGTGCGCGAAGATGGTCTGATGAGGATCAATTGCAAAACAGTATGTTCTGCTCTCTTTATTGATTGCGCTGTTATTTACCGTCTTCATAGTTGGACAGTTTATTGGATGGCAAGTATAACTCGCAAATTGTTGACTTCCACATCATCGACTGCAGGTTCGACTACGAATACGCCGGGGGCCATATTCCTGGCGCCGTTAACATTAACACCACGACCGCAGTGGAAGAACTTCTACTCGGCCCTAGCTTGACTAAACCCAGACCCTCAACAAGTGGCGACGCGATCCGAAAGACAATTCTGGTTTTCCATTGCGAATTCAGCGCCAAGCGAGCACCTACATTGTATGTTCCTCTGAGTTTCTGAGTTTCTAAGTTTCCACTGAAACTCGTTGTCTAGCGCAAAGCACCTTCGCGCTAAGGATCGCGCGATGAATAACCATGTATACCCCAAGATTCACTTCCCTGAGGTTTATATTCTTGAGGGTGGCTACTGTCAATATTTCAAAACGTCTCCTCTCCGTTGCGATCCTCCCGCTTATGTGACCATGGACGATCCTACTCATGCAGCATCCCGCCGAGAAGACCTGGACCAGTTCCGCAAAGCTCGTTTCGGCCGCCACAAGTCGTATGCTTATGGTGATGGACCTGGCAAGACATCCTTACTCTCTCAGCAAAAGCAGCAGCAGAAGCGGAATACCGCTCCCAGTGGCGGCCCCAATCAAGTGTTCGCTGCCGGCAATGCAGCTCGCACCCGTAGAGGAGGCGGCCTCATGACTCTTCCGGAAGACGGCAACACTACAGCTGACGCTGATGACACCGACACTGACCTTGGCGACAGTCCCTGCCCACCTCCCAATAAAGCTGCAGCACTCAAGAGCAAACGGCTTGGGCGTGCGCCCCTTGCCCGTGCCGAGACCTATAATCCGGTCCGCATGGCTTATTAAACGACTAACGTCACCCACGCATTCGACGTTTTTCATGCCCGCCCTCTGGATGTACCTTGATACTCCGAGACTATGAGGGCCGCACGCCTCGCCAACGCTACTACTAGCACAGAAGACCACAAATCATCGCACGATCTCTTATGTTACCAATGTTTCGACCAACGACTTACACATGCACAAACCTAGCACGCCACTCCTTTATCGAGAGCATACCTCTCTCCTCCGCCTCATGATACCCGTCGTGCGCCGCAGTCGATTGTCCAAACTCCTGGACTCTTGCCGCGCCGACCCGGATCCCAAGGCAAGTAACAGAGCAACATCAAAGTTGCTCACATATCTGTCCTCCTCTTGTTTGACCCCGTATTTATCCACACGCCCCACGCAGTGTAGCCATCTCACTAGATCTGTTTCGTTATTCTCAACCTCTGGACAATCACATTCTTGGCCTCTCACATGCATATGACAATTTCCTCATATATTCCTTCTCATTTTCTCTTCGTATATTACACGAATATCTCGTACCCTCCTCTTTTCCCCGTGAATACCAGCAACACAGTTTGCTATACTGTAGTATGGATATTTGGGCAGGTTCATTTATTCCACTACCTCATTTGTTCGTCCTTATTGGTCTAGATTACCATCTTACTCTTACTATCTCCCGAGGCCAGCGAGCTTCTGGCCGTCGATCCCAGTATTTATAGCATTCTTCATTCTCATTGGACATTTAGCCAATGCTTAATCGATGCAATGACCTCTTTGATTCTTCTTGAAGATATTGCGAAAGATGAACAAGATCGAAAGAAATTTGATTCAAGCGGCGTTCGAATACGCGTGGACGCGTTTCTGACGAATCTTGCCCTTGAATTTCAGTCCTATCACATTTTCTACTTCATTTTTGATCCCACACGATCCTTGAACTATGTTTCAACGCGATCCTAGGGCAGGCGCTTTCCTTGGTGGAGACCGTGTCTCTGGCCAGGACATCCGTGACCAAAATGGTGCGTAGCACCTCATATACCTGCAAAGACATTGTCCTAACTTCATGGCCTCCTCAGTCATCGCTGCTCAATCTATCGCAAACATCGTCAAGAGCTCATTGGGGCCATTGGGTCTGGACAAGATGCTCGTAGATAATATCGGGGTGCGTGAAGTCCGAGTCTACGATAAAAAGTAGGATGCTCATATGCCCATCTACTTCTCCAGGAAGTCACCATCTCTAACGATGGCGCTACTATTCTCTCGCTACTCTCTGTCGAACATCCTGCTGGCCGTATCTTCGTCGACCTCGCCCAAAAACAGGACAAAGAAGTCGGAGATGGCACGACGTCTGTAGTCATCATTGCTGCAGAGCTGCTGCGCCGCGCAAACGAGCTTGTCAAGGCCAAGATCCACCCGACGACTATCATTACTGGCTATCGATTGGCATGCAGAGAGGCTGTCAAGTTCATGCAGGAGCAGTTGAGCATCAAGGTGGACTCTTTGGGCCGGGAGGCGTTGATCAATGTTGCAAAGACGACGATGTCTAGCAAAATTATTGGAAAGTAAGTATTGTATGTTCACATTTCTGAATGGATTTTCTCACCTTATGGGAACCAATAGCGATGACGATCTCTTTGCGCCGATGGCTGTGGACGCCATGTTGTCTGTGCGGACGATCAATTTGCGAGGAGACATCAAGTACCCGGTAAAGGCTGTCAATGTCCTGAAGGCGCATGGAAAGAGTGCGCGGGAGTCTCTATTTGTTAGTGGTTATGCTTTGAACTGCACGGTTGCAAGTCAAGGTGAGTATCATTTGCCCACTCACTATGCGATCGAAAGAAATTCATTCTCTACTTCTAGCAATGAAGAAGCGCATCACGAACGCAAAAATTGCCTGCTTGGACATAAACTTGCAGAAAGCGCGTATGCAACTCGGAGTCCAGATTCTCGTCGATGATCCCAACCAATTGGAGGAAATAAGGAAGCGGTACGCGAAAGTTTCTATCCGCTGATCTTGTCATTAAATTTGTGTATAGGGAATCCGAAATCACTCTGGAACGCATCCGAAAAATCCTGGCGGCTGGTGCAAATGTTGTGCTGACCACCAAAGGTATCGATGATCTTTGCCTGAAGGAGTTCGTCGAGGCTGGTGCGATGGCCGTCCGCCGGTGTAGGAAGGAGGATCTTCGCCGCATTGCGAAGGCTACCGGAGGTACACTTGTCTCGAGTCTGGCTAACCTTGAAGGGGAGGAGTCCTTCGAGGCCAGCTACCTTGGTACCGCCGACGAGGTCGTCCAGGAGCGTATATCTGACGATGAGCTTATCTTGGTTAAGGGTACCAAGATCGTCAGCTCGTCATCGATTGTGCTGCGCGGTGCAAATGACTACATGTTGGACGAGATGGAGAGGGCACTTCATGACACGCTCTCCGTCATTAAACGGACCCTAGAGAGTGGGGCCGTAGTTCCCGGCGGAGGAGCTGTTGAGACCGCTCTGAGCATCTATCTGGAGAATTTCGCAACCACATTGGTATGTTCCTTCTATTGCATATTCAGGACCATTTTATGAATGAATTCTCCTTATAGGGATCCCGAGAGCAACTTGCGATTGCAGAATTCGCGGGTGCCCTGCTATCTATCCCCAAAACACTCGCAGTTAACGCCGCGAAGGATTCCACTGATCTGATAGCGAAACTGCGATCATACCACAACGCCGCACAAAATGCACCAGTTGGTGACCCCAAAAAGGCACTCCTGCGGTACGGATTGGATCTCATGAATGGGGAGGTACGCGATAACGTGACAGCTGGCGTTTTGGAGCCTACAATGAGCAAGGTGAAGAGCTTGAAGTCCGCCTACGAAGCTGCGGTCTCGTTGTTGCGGATTGATGATGCCATTCAATGTGTGCCCGGTGAGTGTTGATGAAATGTTGTGGGTCTGACGTGGACTGAACTCTCTGTCACAGAGCAGAAGGGAGAGCCCGACCCACATGGTCATTAGATATCGAACCAAAACGTGTATTAGAAGGAGTTGTAGTGTACACAAATGAATTTTCGTCGCGAGAAAATCGATGTGAAGTTGGGGTGTGATTGGGACGCGTGGAGTCACGTGCTTTTACTTGAGAATCAACAATACATTGCACTGGACGATCTCCTTCAAGTTGGGTTTGATTGTTTTTACCACCGCTCGTCGTCCCTTCACCGCCAGTGTTGCTTTCAGAACGCGACTCTTTCTCGTTCACCGCGTCAAACGAACTCTTAACCGACTGCGACGACGGCGACGGCGACGAGCAACTGCGGCCGCATGCAGCACGACCCACCCCCGCCATTTCTGCCCCATCTAGCTCAACGCTTCCAGTCGCTTGTCTGGTCATGTCTCGACGCGGACCTAACTAAGACGGCTGTCTTCCATGCAGAGAGGTATTATTCCTTGGACAAGAATAATCACGACTCGCGTCACCTCTATGCCACTGCACTCCTCCGAGAAGGCCAGACATATTCTGCGCTTTCCTTGGTCAATCAACCCTCGACGTCCGTATGCAGTGGCTGCTTGGAGATTAAAGCGAAGTGCTGTACAGCACTTGGGCGGCATCGACAGTCAAGGGAGGCCCTGGAGGCATCACTACACGACCCAACTTACACCCCGTCAGGTACGTAGTTGCCGCAAATAAATGCATTTTCAGCTGACGCGCCTCTGCTCTACTAGCATCTACAAGCCAGCGGCCTGCGCACCCCTTCCCCGACGAGGCGGCACTGCGGTGTCGATCTGGTACTATGGCACTCAAAGGCAACCTTCCCGAAAAGGCTTCGGTCAGTTTTCGACAAGCTCTAGTTCTGAACCCACAACTGTGGGAAGCATTCGAAGGGCTGTGTGCACTAGGTGCGCTGCTCTACTTACGCGTTTGTTTTATCTCATTCAGAACATCTGTTTTCAGGATCAATACCCGACATTGACGCAATATTCCCCCCGCGGCCGCTACCCATCAAACGAGCTCCACCAGACGACGCACCAGGGAAACCTGTCCCCATAGCCTCAGGCGCTGGATTCTTCACACCAGACACCGGTATTCCTGGGAACCTGTTTCACTCATGGAAGCCCGATTTGTCCCAACCACAACCATTTCGAATGGCCCCGCCACGCCTGCCACGGGACGCAGTGTAAGATGTCCCGTTATGTTCTCTACCCGCGCTGACGTGTAGTACAGAGACTCGCCATTCTTACCCGACTTCTCTTCTCAGCAATCACATCGAGCTACGCGGTCCCAGCCAACCAACCTGGGCTCACTACTTGCTCAAGCTCCTATTCCACGACCCCTATCGGCGGCCGACGAGGCTGCTCCTAATCCCAAGAGACAGCGATCTACGGCGCGTCAGCCGGAAGCTGTCAAGAACTCTCTGCTCAATAACAAATCGAGCGCTGTGGACGATCCCTCGAAAAAGGCACGCGCACGCCCGGCCTTGATCTTTGCTAACATCTTCTCATCTTCCGGTCGTCGTTCCCAGCCCACGACGTCCTCTAGGACCGCCGGACTTGGAAAGAGCAATGCTCAGCCCTTGGTGTCCAACGTCGGTACTCGGAGAAGTACACGGTTACATAGTGGCGCGACTGCAAAGCCGCCGAACGCGACCAAGGTGAGAACCTTTCGCTGAGATTGGCGCGTCGTGTTACTGCTGACAATAATTTATCTTGTTATCTAGCCGACAAACCGTGGAAAGCGGCGACCGTCTACAACTACGCGTTCGCGGTCTACGGAATCTGAGGTGGAGGAAGACGTGTTCTCTGCAGGGGGCGATGTTGCATATTCCCACTCTCCGCCATCAAATGCGGCGCATTCGCCACGGTCTGAGGTGTCGCCATCCCCAAGCACCTGGACTTCGGCGCAAGAGCAGGCTGCGCAGGATGAGTACGACGCGGAGATGGCAGACCACTATCTGTACAACCTGACTCGGACGTTTGCGAGTGCAGCGCGTGCGCTTGCGTTGTATGACTGTCAGGGTTGCCTGCAGGAGCTCGAACAACTACCGAATGTACATCAATCTTCGCCGTGGGTACTCTCATTGGTCGGAAGAGCCCAATATGAGAAACAGGATTTTGCTTCCGTGCGTTGGTCCAATGATGTTCAAGGGCCTTATCTCTGACTGAGTTTCTAATTATCATTAATAGGCGGAGCGTGCATTCAAGGCCGTCCGGATACTAGAACCCCATCGTTTGTGGGATATGGAAGTCTACTCGACCCTTTTGTGGCACCTGCAGCGGAACGTCGAGCTGTCTTTTTTGGCGCAGGAGCTGCTTAATATCAACCCACAGTCAGCGCAAGCGTGGATAGCCGTGGGGAACCTATTTTCGCTGCAAAAGGAGCGGTCACAAGCTTTGACATGCTTTAGACGTGCTGCCCAGATGGACCCGACATGCGCTTACGCATACACACTCAGTGGGCACGAGTCGATTGACGAGGACCTGGATAAGGCCATCAATTTCTTTCAATCCGCTTTACGTGCCGATTCCCGCCACTACAACGCCTGGTGAGGAAGTCTATTATTTATAGGCTCTGACGGAGGTATTGATGTGTTATTCGTGATCGACAGGTACGGATTGGGAACATGCTACTTGCGAATGAGCAAGCTGCGGCTAGCGGAGTACCACTATCGAAAAGCAGTTGAGATCCACCCTAACAATGCGGTTTTGCTTGGCTGTGTGGGGATGGTAAGTGGAGTCAAAATATTATCAGGGTCGCCTGACGATCGACTAACGGAACCGGCTTGTTTGTCTTCACAGGCTGTCGAGCGACGCGGGGACCGCAATGCAGCTCTTTCACTTTTCAATGATGCTGTGAAGTTGGCGCCTGATAACGCACTGGTACGGTACAGAAGGGCCAAGATCTTTGTCTCGATGCGGAAATACGAGGTACGAAACCCGTCCCGACGCTTCCTGACACTGGAAACTTATCTTGATGGTTACGCAGTCGGCGGTGCGGGACCTGGAGCACCTGCGGAGCACAACACCGGAGGAATCTAATGTTGTGTTCCAGCTAGCGAAAGTATACCGACTACTTGGGAACGAGGCGAAGTCGGCGCACACGTTAGCGCTTGCGAGGGACATTTCGCCGAAAAGCCTCAGCAAGATCAAGAAGCTGCTTGACACGATGAAGGATGAAATAGGTGACGACGAGATGGATGAGGGATAGTGGATCAGTGGACACGTTTCTTGTAGTAGTATAGAGGAGGAGGACAGCATTTCTTTTTTAGAAGTGACCGAGTTGGGTGAAAGTGGGGTGCTGATGGCGCCTTATCGCCCGATCCGAGGCGCTGGCGAAGTGCGAATGGTTCGGAATGATCGCGTGACTGGATTGGTTCGAATGTCATAAGAGTCAATTATGCGCTATATAAGAAGTTTCAACTTTCCAACAACCTGCCCAATTGTCGTCACCACCCATGTTCGCTTGAATACTCTATCAGTGTTCCCTCGTCTCTTTCCCTCTTCTCTCTCTACGCCGCGTCAACCAGTTGACTGCCTGGCAACCTCCCTGTGAGAATGGTCACCCGTACAAACAAGAACGGCTCCCTACTCTTCGAACCTGAAGTCGTTTATCGCATACACTACTTTTGACTGCGTAGGTGTTGAACAGTTTCTTTAGTATAAAACCCCTACTTACACTCATAATAACAGACCCACATGTCCGAAAAGCTGTTCAACATGGCCCGTTCAAAACTCCACGTGCCGGTTGGCGCCCGCGACAGCGTCAGCTTGCACCGTTGGGTACTGCTTAAAAACTCCATCATCTCATCGCCTCCAATACCACAATCCTCACCCATTTCAGCTGACGACGACACTGACGAATCAGAGGAACTCGACGCCGACGCTTTCATGTTCCCAGACGCAGGCAAACTCGTCAGTGGCCCTACTCCAGACGTCAGCACCTCAGAAGCACAGTGGCTCGACTCCCTCCTAGAAACTTTGGGTGGCGACGACGATGATGAAGACTTTACTGCCGAGTCAAATATCTCAATACCGGTAGAGGACGAAGACGACGATCAATTGCTCATAAGTCCCGTGGGGTCCCCCATCTCGTCCTCGGACGACCTCACCCAGTCTGCTAGTTATCCGCTTCCCATTTCTGTACCATATCCATATCCTGTGCCATATCCACCATTTCATCCTCCGCTCATCTACCCTTACGAGTTCGACCCTGAATCCTCCTATGACTCTTCTGACTCCTCTCTGTCCTCCCTCCCCTCCCCTTACGACGAGCCTCTTCCCTACTACGACACTGAAAATTCGTCCGTTCCCGATGCCATAGAAGACACGTCGGACGACGAATCCGACGCGCCAACTACACCTTCTCTTGGCAGGTCAAGCAACTCGCTCACGCTTCTGGACGCGGTCTACTCGCCTGAACGTAGCAGGTTGCGCCATCCCCACCCCTATGTCCACGTCGAACCGGACGATCCCTACTTTTACCCATTTGAGCTCGACCCCCTCCCCTTCCCCACTGAACATCAGCCTTATAATACTACCTACCAAGAGTGCTAGTCGCTATGCTACCGTCTGTCCGCTTATCTATTTCTCTGCCACTTTGGATTTGCATCCATGTCTTTTTCCACTCCGTATCCACCACCACCACCATTCCCCATCCCATCCAGTTTCTCATGTATAGGGCTTATCAGTGCATCTCATTCATTTTGTCATATAATCAGCTTCCATAGACATAATGACCCAAGTCTATTGTCTCTCTTTCCGTCCCGTCTCAATAAACCTTTTCCGCATCCGAACCGCGCCTTTCGGGGAAACATGTCTAAAATATGTCTAGACCCTGCTTATCACTCCAACAAACCCAAAATGTCTAAACAGTTGCTATTGGGGACCTGGACCGCCGTGCTATTGAATGCAGTCGGCCACTGGCGCGACGGGGGGAATTGACGACATTCGAGTGTTGGGGCTGATTTGGATACGAGGCTTTTCAGTATCTCCGGATCTGAGACTATAATCAGAGGCGCACAGACCTAACGCTAAAAGGAGCGGTGCCTTCGTCTCCAACTTGTGTCTGGGGTTGCTACATCATAAGAAGCGGGGTCACACGACGCCCGGGACGATATCAAATTCTGCAATGGACGGGTGAATGGAAGTGTCAACAGCGCAACACACCTGTCAATATAGTCCGCAAGGCGATTTGCTATGAGCAAAAGGTTGGGAAGACGCCGTTGACTCCAGTTAGCCTTGATGATATTCTCGTACAGCTCCATGTCGCAATGGGGCATGAAACATAGCGTCGGCCGGTGGAGGGGGTACCCGGCGGCCTGTGGAAAAAGTACGGCATGGCGTCAAGCTGTCTGTCAGTTTCTTTCGGCCACAAGACTGAGGTGGCACTCTATAGAGCAAACACCGGAAGGAAGCTTGACTTGCTTTGTTCTCATTGAGAATACACAATTGGAGCGTTTCAAAGAGTGCAAGATCGTCTGCCGTAAAGACAGGATCATACAGCGACACCTTCGGAGGGTCCTATGTAAACATAAAAACAGCACGAAAGAGTAGCCCGCTAAGTACTGATTTGATGGAGCGCACGTCCGAGCATGATGGACACATACAATATTCAGGTGTTTGCAGATCGCGAGGAGGAACGCGAGTTGCGCGCGAGCGTTGGGCGACGTGCTGGGGCTCCCGAGCCCCAGGCACAGCACCTCCTCTGGTACAGAGGACAGCGCGAATGACTCTGACAAGATCTCTACAATGTGACGGTTTGTCAGATCGTGGACTTAGTGTGGGGCGCAAGGGACGGACGTTGGCACTCTGGTAACCAATCGTCCCGGCTAAGTTCATCCCGAAGACGATGTATTGCATCAAGTATGGGCTCCTTTTCCCTCGGAGCCTTAGACTTGCGCTTCTTGCGGTTTACAGGGGTGAAATCTGTATAGAACGGGGAGGAGGAGAAAGGCTCCGAGTCGGTAGTGGCGGCCATGACGGTCACTGGTCGTCCCGCTCAGGGCGGGCTTTGAAATAACAAGCAATTTGGAAATCAGCACAAGTAAACAACGGACAGGCGCCTATGAGCTGGTTCATCAGACGACGACCCTTTCCTCAGAGTCATTGAGAATTTGGTAGCTTTATCACATTAATGTCTATACAGTACAGTAGAACACGTTCTGGGGTGGATCTCGAGGGCCATCAGGTTCCATGAAGTTTAATGACTCTATTTGATACTCACGGAAGCGCGCGCTTCCCAAGAAGACCCTAGCTTACAACATGTAATGTATACAATACAGCTTCTCAGTGACTCCTATGGTCATCGGTTACAGGGACTTGAGCGCCCAGAGATCGTCACCAAGGTATGTAGTGAGTTCCACTCCCACGTCTTTGTTAATGCGACGTATATCCTCAGTTCCAATCTTCAGGGATCCAATCCCCACCGCGTGCTCCTTACCCTCTGCGTGGATTGCTACTGCAGCCCCTGCAGGCAGTGCTGCATCCGCGGGCGGTAGGTAGCCTCCTTTCGATGTTAGCCCAGGGCACATCATCGGTGCGCCGGCCAAAAGAAATCGTATTGCGCCACGGTCGATGCCCACTTTCGGGAGTACATACGGATCTGAGGTGCTACGCATCAGCACATGGGGTAGCGCAGCAGGGTGTGATGAAATTTACATTTGTGCAGCAACCGCAGTGTTGGGTAGTAAGGCCCATCGAAGTGTTGGATGAAAAGGGGTTCCCCGTGCACGGTGTATATCGAGACGTGTTCTCTGCTGCGTGTAGGCACCGTGGTGGTCAGATGGTCTCGGAAGCTGAACTACCGCAGTCAGACGCACCATTTGACGTGAACAAGACCCTCTTTCTTTGGCCAAATCGCCTCGAGGGTTTCAGGCTCTATCTTCCATTGCGCCAAAACAGCTGCACGAATTCCCCTCTGGACCGACGATTTGACAGGCGTCTGTCCCGCGATGTCGGTCGAAGGACTGAATCTGGCGGTGGCCGTTCAGATATCACAACACAAATAAGGTAGGACGGCTCTACTTTTTGAACATGAAGGTTAAAGTCACGGTGGTGTTGTAGAGTGTACAAATCTAATCTCGTAATTGACTGATTTTATCAAAACGTGACCCTATCATACCCTGAACTTGAGCTGAATCTCTCGAGGTAATAAACATAGTCTTTGATGTTGTTTCTACATTATTCTTGTGCTAGTAGTACATATGATAGAAGCTCGAGAGCGACAAGAAGAACAGCAGGAGGGTAAATCGATATAACAATGGATAAGGGGGGAAAGGTGGGTCGTGATTTTACGTACAGATAGTGGTTTGTCGTGAGCAAAATGAAACCAGGCTCGCGGAAGGAGTAGATAGCGGCAAGTCCGTCGATAGACGGCAAAATCAAAGGTCGTCGTTGTCGTCCTCAATCTGGTCGGGCTTGAGCATACCGGGAATCCGCATGGCTGCCTCGCGTTCCTCCCGATCCTTCTTCTGCGTCTCCAGTTCCTTCTCCTCCAGGAAAAGCTCGGTGTTGTCGCCAGCCGAGAACTCCTTCAGCTGGATCAGGAAGTCACGCAGGGCCAACTTGAAGCGGTTGATATCGTTCTGGTTGTCGCCCAGCGCATTGACGAAGGTCAACACGTGCGCACTGATAAGAAATCGTAAATACGCAGCGAGGTTTCACTTTAATAATTCAGACGTACGGTTGAACATGAGGGAATGCATTCTTCAAGAGATTGGCGGTGTACTCCCGAAGATAGGCGGCGTTTGAAGTGGTCTGCGATGGATCGAACAAAGGTGTCCTGATCACACCTGTTTCCACGAGCTGGAACATGCGAGCCAGAAGCACGCTCTGCAGCTTAAATCCACTCTTGTGATCCGTGTCGGTGAGGACAAAGAATGTATCTTGCACAATACTGAGGAAATATTGCTGGAAGAAGGCGTTGCTGACGGGCTCCGTCGCGCTTGAGAAGTTGTTGACGACCTCCAGGCACACTATGGCGCGATGGTGAGTACATGAATGAAAATGGAGAAAGCGAGACACCCCCACAATTTAAGCCCGTGTCGGCAATGTCGCGCATAGTGTGCTTAATCGCCCAAATGATGCTATCCATGAACAACTTGAACTGGTTCGGCGGGATACCGAGTAATGCTGTGGGAAGGTTTCATCAATCTCTACACAAACAAGGTTAGGGTGACCGCAAATACCAGGGAAACAGTTCAGGTTGATGGCACGGAGAAGCTTGAAGAAGCCGACACGGTGCTCCGGGAATTCAGCGAAGTCTTGATTAATCATGTTCAACGTGGGCTCAAATACAGCATCAAGAATAGCAGGGACTTGAGGGGTGAGAAGGGACTGAAAGAACAACATTGAGAGCGATTTCTGGAAAGAATGGCGAATAACTCACTCCGAGACGGCCCATAATAGTCGCCACTACATTCAAAACCTCCGCATCCCTAGCTGCCGGTACGTTACGGGTATAATCACCAAGAATCGCATCAAGTAGGGGAGGCATGAAGTTCGCGTTAACGGATTCAAGGTCCTCAGCCTTTTTGATGTACGTCTCCATGAGCTTCAAGATCTCCTTCTTCACAGTGCGTAGTTGGCGAACTTTTGGCGTTTTCGTAGCAATGAGACCTAGATTTTTAAAGAAGATAGATGAGATGCTGGTATGGAAACTAAATATATACTCACCCTCTTTGGCGATAGTCTCGCTGATAATTCCACTAACAGCTTTATATAACCCTAACATATCCAAGAAAATCCTTCCGATTTGTGGTAGATAGAAGCTGCCGATGGAGGTGCATGCGGAAACGTTGGTCTTTAGAACGTTCGACAGGATTTTGATGTTATCTGTGCTGGCGAGCACGTCCATGCTTTGTGCGGCTTGAGACATCAGCGAGTCCCACTGCGTCCAGAATTGTCAGAAGAATCATACTATTAAATAGAACGGCGCGTACAGCGTTATTCGGCAGGTCCATGAGCTTCGCAATTAGCTTCTCCTGCTGCGGTTTGTTGGGTTGGGCAGAAATCATGTAGCCAACTGCCTCGTAGAAAGTGTGGACCTGTCAAACAAGGGAATGTACTTTAGGTATGGGCCATCGGTGAACATGCACGACGACACTGACCTGCTGAGGTGACAAATCCACAGTAATCCTGTGAAGCATGCGCAAGATTTCGTCTACGAATGGCTCCTGCTCGCCAGATTGTTGCATAACGAAATGTCTCCGGCATTTCTGCGCTATCTTGATGAAGGTATCGCACGCCATGTCTTGGACACCTGAGCAGAACCAAGACGGTTGATTATTGCGTTATACGGGATAGAATTGCAACCAACCTTCGTGCGTCTCGTGCATGAACTCGAACAATTTGTTTACGACAGTCTTGAGGAACTTCCAATGTGCCTTGAGGAATCGGGGGTATTGTCCAACGATGTACATGATGTCAGAGGCGACAACCGCCTTGTTGTCCTTTCCACGTTTGATTTCACAAAGTCCTAGAAGATCCTTGATAACAGTGACCAAGAAGCGTTTCTCCGTCTCCTCGTCTGAATAAATGTAAACATACGAGTAACGTGTTCGTAACGCGAGGCTGGACACTTACTCATTGCACCAGAAATTGAGCCGATAGCCCAGCAGAGAGTGTTGAGGTTGTTCCATGACCACTCAGAGCCGTCGACTTGTTTGGCAAGCTTCTCCGTTAGTATTGTCTCCGTGTCCGTAACGTCAAGATGGGTGAGGTAAACGAGGAGTTCGCGCATTTGCTTGTACAGAACAATCGTGTCGCTCTCTTTCATAAATTCACGAACGATTTCTCCTTCGTCATTTTCAACAATGAGGACCTGGGAACAATGTGAACAATGTGCTTGAAAGACACAAATGGAACATACCTCTTCGGGTTTGACCATCCGTTCAATCACGACCAGCCGTAAATTTGAAAGAACGTCACTGTAAATGTTCTTCCTAAGAGACATTCCGCTCAACATGCTCTGAGTGCCACCACCTCCCAGACTCAGACCCATGAGAAGGCCAGATTCTCCGATAGGCAGGCTCTGCAATTCTTCGTAAAGCTCGGCGACGAGTTTGAGCCAATACTCTAGGCAGATCTTGAAGATTTCCCGCTCGTCCACCTGTGACACCTTGACCATATAAAGATGCGCATTGAGCAGGACATCACGGTTCGCTTCGGTCTCCACAGCACGAAGGTGATTCGACAGGAAGTTGGCGAGGAACATGGAGAGGTTGAGAACGAGCTCTTGTCCAGCGTCGCCGGCATTCGAGTATGCTTGTGCGATGTTGGTGCTCGGGGGAATCATGCGGTTGACCGACGTCATTACCATCGCGAACAGAATGACAAATTTCGGGTCGTACTCTGGACCAACATTGAGGGCGGCAATCTCAGCAAGACACTTGAGAGTCACGTTGCGGAACTCGGGCGCTTCAAGGAACTGAGGGGAGAGCGACACGTTAGTACGAAAGCAAGATGGAGAAATACGCGCCTTACGCGACTCAAGAGAAGATCTATGATGGTTGTTTCGAAAATGTATCCCAAGGGGATCCAGTTGAGGAACTTCAGTAGTGTTTCCAGCGTTGCCTTGATCAACGATGTCTTCTGTGCCTCTTCCAGAACCTCCGAGCACAGCTTGAATATCTCTGAAAACTCGCCACACATCTGATTCTTGAGATTTTTTATCTTCGTCTGCGTCATCTGCTCCGCCGAGTAGTCGAAAATCTCTTCAGATAGAAGCTTGAGAATGACCATATTGTTTTCGCAGAGGGAAAGGTTGGTTTTGGACGATTCGACAAGCTCCGTGATGAAGGTCGGCCAGTTGTGAGGCCATTCTTGCTTCAAGATCTGGGATAGGAGATGAAGCACTTGCAGTGGCACTGAAGAATTTACGTACTTGAACCAGTGCCAAGTTGAGTTTATTTATGTACGCCTTCTCTTTGCGCATTGCGACCTCATCAGAGGCGACCTTGACGTTGACCCCTACTACAAAATTTCGAATACCTGTTCAAGATCCGGTAAGTGCGAATACAAGGTCAACTGAAGATATGAGTATTTCAAACCTTGACGCTGCCCGTCAGGAAGAGTCTTCCATCGCGTGTTGATAAGTTTTTCCAAAATCTGCAGGCCGATGTACTGAAGAGAAGCGAATGAGAAAACATGTGGTTGGTGAGCTGAAAACCAAAAGATCGCACCTTCGACTGAGGGAAGTTAGATTTCTCTAGTATATCTGGCACTCTTGTCCACGAGTCAGGGTGTTCTTCCAATTGAGTGAGGACTTGTTGAGCTAGTTGGCGCTAATGAATGTGAGAATCAGATCGCCGACCTCGGACAGAAAACGCGTAGATGGGCGCACCTCTTGTCCAGCACCAGTGTAGAAGGCCATTACGACCTTGTCCAAGAGAGCGACATCGAACTCCTTGGAAAAATCGAGTATACCCTGCGAAGACAGCATGCTCAGTCATCAGTGGTGGATTAGGAGAGCGATAAGGAACTGACCTCCATGATGGCAGGACAGAAGAGGTTTATTTATCCCGTCTGTGCCTGTGGCTGGAGAGATGAGCTGGAGAAGAGCGGCGTCGCGAAACGCGTTCACAGTCGGTGTGCACTTGGGCAAAGGGCCAACTTGAAGTTCCACTGGGTTATCACCGAGACACGTGACAATAAGGCCAAACTGACGTCAATCGGTCCGGCTTCATTGGCATGGAAGGACGACTTGTCTCTCACTGCCATGGCGCCCACTCCACAGACACAGCGTGCTTGGATTATAGAGCGTAAGGGTGTCCCATCTAAAGCACTTGCCCTCAGATCAGACTGGCCGGTCCCTTCAAAGCTCAAGCAGGGAGATGTCCTGGTCAAAGTCCAAGCAGCCGCACTCAACCCGGTGTAAGTTACTGAGGCCTTTTTTTGGAGTACATCAAAGCTCAAGTGTGCCAGGGGTTTCAAGTTAATGAAAATATTACCAAATTTTGCCAACAGTGGACGACCTCTTCCCGCAGAACAAGATCTGGCGGGTGAAATTGTCGATGGCAACGGCACCCAGTTCTCTGCTGGTGATCAGGTTTTCGGATTCATCCCTGTTGGTGAGTAGAGTGTCAATTATAACATGAGTCTCGCTGAACTTGGCAAAGAGCTATCACAGGCAATACGGCAAGGCGCCCTTGCCCAGTATGTCCATATGCCTGCGGACAACCTTGTCATTCGGCCTCCCCACATATCTCCTGTCGAAGCTGCCGGAATTACATTGGTTGCAGAGACGGCCTACGAGGGGCTCATTGACATTGGAAAACTGGAGGCAGGTCAGACTGTCTTGATCAACGGTGGAAGTTCCGCCGTCGGTGCCTATGCGATTCAAATTGCGAAGGCAAAAGGCGCCAAGGTGGTCGCAACAGCATCCGGAAAGAATGAGGCTTTCGTTCGTAAAATGGGTGCTGACGAGGTTCGTTTCCTCTTCCCTTGTACTTACGGTTACCTTATACATCCGTTCATAGTTCATCGACTACACGACAACCCCCTTGCATGAATATTTGGCTGCTAACCCCCCGACACCAAAATTTCACATTATCCTTGATGCAGTCGCCTTGACTGACATTTCCCTCTACGCCAATAGCCCTGCCTACCTGGCCCCAAATGGCATCTTCATTTCCACTGGTCCAATGCCCAAGAACTTATCCATTCCCGAGCTATGGAAGATAGTTACCACCGTTTACACTGGCTATCTGAAACCTGGCTGGCTTGGTGGTGTTAAGCGACGTTACAAGTATGTTGCATATTCAAAATGACATTTGTGCCGTTACTGAACCAACTTTTCTTCTCCAGGATCTTCCTTTTGATTCACAAGAAAGAAAGACTGGATGACATTCGGAAGATGCTAGCTGAAGGTATGCAAGCACTGAAAAAATGCTTGACCCAATTAACATGACACCCAACAGGACTTATTACCCCTCCCGTTGACTCGGTCTATGACTTCGATGATGCCTTGAAAGCCTATGACCGATTGATGTCCTCGCGCGCGACGGGTAAAGTTGTCGTCAAAGTCGACCCAACTCTGACATAATCTGTGGCGCAATAAAACTGCAGAGGTTGTCAAGAAGTTGTTGAGGGTTTTCATGACCTGATTCATTTTGTCGATACGTGCATGACTGCGTTACGAAACAATGTCGTATTTTCTCCTGAGAATTCATGAACGCCCTGACACTCGTTGTCTTTTTTTCTACAACAGAAAGACTATAAAACAGCGCACTTGGGTGTTATGGTAGACCCTGTGTATATTTGACAGTGCACATAGTTGGATTGTAGTTGAACGAAGCAAGGATGGAGACTATGTTTGGAATGTCTGAACGCATTTTTGCTTGAATCACATAGTCCACAAATAGGCTCTATATCCCAGCATTAGTATTCACTCGCCTTAAGTTGATCTTTTTACTCATCAGCGCGACTTCAGCCGTTCACTTGTGTTCACTTTACGCGACGCGACTGTCACGTCACGTGCGAGTTACATCAAGCGCGACTCTTTGTTGAAACTGAACCTTATTGCGCTCTACTAGTACTACTCCCTAGCATGTCTATTGACGTACATGAAGCAATGTGAGATGTGGACCCGAAATATACGTTCTTAGACTTACTCTTCTTGATCAGCAAAGCCATCCGGGACATGCTCCCAATCATCGACCCCGAAGAGGATTACTTGACCATCGTTGCGGCGGAGGAGAAGATTGCTATAACAGAACAGCGGAGAAAGAAGGAGTTGGATGAGGCTCAGGCAAATGTAAAGGGTGCGCTGCCCCTATCGATCCGAAGTTGGCTTAATGAACTCAAATCCAAATCTATTGCTTCAGCACTCTCAAAACAACTTGAAGCGGCGCGTATCTCTTCGAAACGGCCGGTATCGGTACCTTCTGAGAAGGCTCATGCAAAACTCCTTAATGAACTCGACAAAACGAAGCTAGATCTCATGAAGTCCATAAGCGATATAGAGGGCCTCGTGGCGAGCCAAGAAGCTGAACTCACAGCGCTCAAAGATGAGGCCCGTCGACTAGAAGAGTACGACCCCGCTCTGGAACATAAGAAGGAGCTCGACAGCACTGCGTGAGTCTCAGCGATTATATATTCGAGCTCCTCTGACTTGGAATAGCATACGTCTGCGGATGTATAGCAAAATGGGCTTTGAGCCTGTCCTTGACAAGAAGGGTGTTCTGGTCAAGTCAATCGTCCGTAAGAAACTATTTATTCTATACCTGCACTTAGATATCTTCTCACTTCAATCCAGGCGCGCAATCTGGTGATTTACATGTGGTACCTCTGGACAGACAAAAGTCAGACTTTGAGCAGTCCCGCCTACTTTGGAAGCTCGCCTCGTCATGACAGCTGTGTGCAGCCGGAAATCCATTCCTTACATGTATCCTGCTCCATATCCACCACACTGTACTAAGAATATGTATCATACTGTATCTCTTTGCCTAAATATTAATCGTAGATATGGAATGGTCTCTGTATTCACAAGGTGTGGAAGGTCGAAAATAAAACAAGCAATAAAGAACATTACATCTCCCCAGAACTCATGACGGGACCTGTTGAAAGAGCTTTGATACGTATGCTAACGGCGAAAGGTTGTGAGAAGGACTAACCTGGATACCAGGCTTCACTACCCAGAACTTCTTCTCCTTGCACTTCTCTCCGACCTCCTTAACCTTGGCCTCGATCATGTTCTTCTTGACCTTATGTTCGCGCAAATCCCGGTGTATCGCCTCTACAAGGAAGTTGATGCTGCCGGTCTGCAGTGACGCTATCTTCTGGAGAACGAAGGGAAGATGCTGGTCGGGGAAGGGTTGCTTGGACGCAGCCGGTTTCTTCGCAGGACCAGATGAGGGGCTCGATGTCGAGGAGGAAGCTATAGGGGCAGGAGGTGTCGATCCGTTTGCATTCGTGAACACTAAACGACCGGGAAGGCTTGGGACAACGAAGACGCCGTCGTCCAACAGGACCGGCCTGTTTGCAATAGCGGCTCTGGCGTCTCTTTTGCTATCTTCGACACAGGTCGACACAAAAGTGAAAGGATTGAAGGAGAGCGGGGTATCTGACCAGACATGTTAGCTTCTGGTGTTTGAAATTCAAGCAGCGACATACCATTGAACATATGTATCCTGTATGGGTCGAACATGGCGTATTCGCATTGTCCAACAGAGCTCTCCCAGCTTGGGCCCTTTGCATAAGGCACGAGAGGGATGACAACTTTCCTCTTCTTACCAATCTTCTTCTCCCCATCTTCTGCCTTCCGCTTTGACGGAAGGACTGGTAGGTCGGGTATATCCAAAGGATGCTGGTCCATGTCCTGTAATGCGATTTCAGGGTCTTCGTCATCGTCCACAAGCCAACTGTCTGCATCAGAGTCGGGGTCATCACCATCATCTTCATCGTCGCCGTCGTCAACAACATCGTCGGCGTCACCAGCGGGCTCTTCTTCCCACTCCTCGCCGCTGTCATATACATAGTCAAACACAAGAACGTCCTTAGCAAATGGTGTTCGAGGTCCAATAATACGAGAACTTCGCGTCCAGGTTCCAAAATAACCTGGGCGACCATCCTCATGGAACGAGAAAACTTTCGCAGGTAGGAGGGAGCGGTCGTTGAGTTGAGAGAGTAGAGAGCGGACAATAGCGTCATCGCCTTCTATCTCAGCCTCTGAGAGCTTCGAAACAACATCGCGTACACAAAGAGGATTGTAGGTTTTCAATCGTGGATCGGGCTTCGACGGATGGCGGGACTTGCGACTTGGTATTGAAAAAGAGGAGATAATCGAGCGCAGATGATCTTAAAAGGTTTTCGTGAATATTATATAGCACACCACATTGTGAATACTTACCAGACGGGCTCATGCTTGCCACATCGATATTCGGCGGGGAGTTGTCACTCATTTCTACATCATGGTCGTCATCATCATCACCATCGATAACTATAACGCCATCGCGCATCTTCACAGCTGGCGCCTTTTTCTTGTGCCTTCTGGGCTCCTGGAACCAGTTCACAGGAGCCAGCTCCGTGTCTTTCTTTAGGGCAAAAGGCTTGAACGCTTTCTCAAAGTCGGAAGAGATATTTGAGGGACCAGCAACAGCCGAAGACGCAGCCTTGACTGGAGTCGTCCGTGGAGGAGCCTTAGGTTTTGCGAAGAAGCTGGCCATTATGGAGCGTGATTTGTCCTGAGCATCCTTCTCTTTCTTCTCCTTCTCAGCTTTCGCGACTTTCCTTTCCAACTTCTCCTGTTCCTATCACACAATTTGTAAGTTTCTCAATTGACAGGACCATCGGGGCTCACCTTCACAGCCTTTGCCGGATCCACAGGGTTTGGCGCTCGAGGGGGTTTGGAGGCACTGGATTTCACGGTCTAATAATGGGTTGCCATTCAACATCAAGGCCAAAGACGAAACCAATCTAATGCATACAGAGTCATTCTCCACTTCCGCTTTCTGCTTCTGTTTCTGCTTCTTCTTCGACTGCGGCGTGGTCGTGTTGTTTTCAGATACATGTTCATGCTCAAGAACGTTGATCTCCTTCTGAGGGAGCTTGCTAGATCCCTTGGGGTCCAATATCGCGTCCCTTGAATCTTGTGGTAATGATTGAAAAATGGTCAGGAGATCCTGTTTGGCCTGAAGAGTAATAAGCACATGGTGCGTCGTAGTTGAGAGTGGCGTGTGGAGCTTGCCTGGACTCTTTCTGCCATCCGAATCTCGGCCTTTTCGCGAGCATTCTTAGGAAGCCATTCTCGGTGCTGATCCTTAACTTCCCATCTCCAAACGCAAACAGCTGCAGGCGCTTTCCCGCCACCAAGACCATCTAAGCCGTAATTGTTGCGCTGCATTACCGCTTTTATGGCGGCTTCAACAGTGGTCAATGGGAGGGCTGTGTGCGCTATCGCTGTAGCGCCTTCTCCTTCATCGTCGTCCTGAGTTGGAAGCAATTCTTGTCTTATTTGTTTCGAAAGCACAGGCAAGGTTTTGTCACTGCATACCAGAGTAGAGTTAGCATGTCGAGCAGCTTGTTGTGACACGCACCTTTCATGAGTCAATTTGACGATGAGTGGTCGATGCTCGTCGGGGATTGCTGTCAGGGGCGGCGCCTGTCGCTTGATACGTTCTTCAAGCATTTCACGGAATTGGACAATTTCTGGATACATAATTGTCATCAGTTCGGAGGAAGAGGGAATACAACGCGCGTGATAACGCACCCTGCAGTGTCTCCGACTGCTTCTCAAATGAGATACATTTTTGCTTGAAGTGCACTTTGCCATTCTTCAATTCGACCAACAATTGTCGACTTGACTTGTCTGTATACAATGCGCGTAAGAATGAGTGACCCTGGGGGTAAAATCGCGTCCTGCTCGCCTTCTCGCTCCATGCTAGCACTCGTGGCTGCTGTGACTGAGGTGCTGTTGAGCAGGAACAGGTTTTGAGACAATGGGTCACGTACGTTTGATATTATCTGTGCCCGACATGGCATCCAAAGGCCCTTGCGCGAAACTTCGGGTGATGGAGGATGATGAAGAGTAAGAAAATCGGGTGAGGAACGCGACGTGACTATTGTCATCGCAAGTCACGCGTCCGTGACACGATTATGTCTTTCTTCAACCCCAAAGGCGCGTCCACGAAAAATACTCAGAAACACGTCGTCGACCCAGCACTGCAGCCCTGGGTCGAGAAATAGTGAGCGAACTCAAACCTGCTCGGGGATTCTAGTTTATGATCATATCTAGCCGACCAAAGACAATCGACGATGTATCTGCACAGGAACACACCGTTACAGTCCTACAAAAGGCCTTGACCTCTACAAACGTACGTTGACTCTACCAGGGGAAGTGTGAGATCTCATTATATTGCAGCTTCCACACATGCTTTTCTATGGACCTCCAGGAACCGGTAAAACATCGACCATCCTGGCTTTGTCGCGTCAACTATTTGGGCCAGACAACTTCAAGAACCGTGTGTTGGAGTTGAATGCGTCAGATGAGCGTGGTATATCTATTGTTCGTGAAAAAATCAAGACGTTCGCACGTCAAACACCTCGCGCTCAAGCTGTGTCCTCCGACGGGAAAACATACCCATGTCCACCTTACAAAATCATCATTCTCGACGAGGCGGACTCTATGACCCAAGATGCTCAGGGTGCCCTACGACGTATCATGGAAACCTACGCACGCATAACGAGGTTTTGTTTGGTGTGCAACTACGTCACTAGGTCAGTTGGTGTCCAATTCATACAGCTATTCGATACCGAACGATACATTGCCACAGGATAATCGAGCCACTTGCGTCACGGTGCTCCAAATTTCGCTTCACTCCCTTGGACTCGTCCTCCTCAAGTCTTCGGCTCGTTCAGATAGCCCAAGCTGAACGCATCGTTATCGACACACCCGTTATTGATACTCTCATCAACACATCCTCGGGAGACTTGCGTCGCGCCATCACATACCTACAGTCTGCATCCAGGCTGGCATCATCGACAAACCCACCCACGTCTATAACACCAGTCGATATTCAAGAAATCGCGGGCGTTGTCCCTGAAGTCGTCATTAATGACTTCGCTCGGACTCTCGGCATCGAGATAGAAAGTGCCATGGACGTCGACGATGAAGTAGTCAAAAGAAACGACGGCTCGTTTGGCTCCATTCAGAGAAAGGTCAAGGAGCTCATGCGAGAGGGATATTCTGCGACCCAAATACTCTCCCAGGTATGCACATTCTTCTTTGTAATCTCTCGTTTCTCATCAAGGCTTCAGTTACACGACCTTGTCATTCTTCATCCTACTCTGAACGGCCGCCAGAAGTCAACGTGTGCGCTTGTGTTCGCTGAAGCCGACAAGGCTCTGTGCGATGGAGCAGATGAAGAGTTGTGGGTATTGGAAGTAGGTTTACGCGTCCACAAAGCAGTTTCATGATGGTACATACCCAATCTATGTCATGGTTGCCTCGCAATTTCATCCAAACATGTTGAAGATTTAATGAAAGTCGAAGACCTATTGAGGGCATATTCATCGCAAGAGATCGAGCAAGAGACAGAAACTTTATTTGCATGTTAAAGTGACAGGTAGAAAAAAGCAAGGTAAAGAATGGAGCGAGATGTCAAATCAGGTTCACCGGATGCCAGCAGTTGCTTTTTGGAGGGCACGCTTGATGCCGAGCTGTGCCTTTTTGAGCTCATCAGCTGTCGAGTCCTCAATCTCCAACTTCTCGAGTGCCCGTGCGAGCTCAGCCTCGACCTGTGACTTGGCTCCGCGCTTAAGCTTCATGCCAATCTCGGGCGAGGTGATGGTACCCTCGACCTGGTGGATGTAGGCCTCAAGGTCGGACTTCGCCTCATGGCGGGCGGAGAACTCTTTGTCGGCCATCTTGAACTGCTCAGCATCCTTGATCATCTGGTCGATCTCAGCGGATGAGAGGCGGCCAACAGAGTTGGTGATGCCTGTAAATGTTGGTCAGAATTGGCCTTGAAGATGAAATTGGATCAGACATACTGATGGACGCCTTGCGGCCGGAAGCACGATCCATGGCGGAGACCTTGAGGAGACCGTTGGCGTCGACCTCGAAGGTGGTGACAAGCTCGGCCTGGCCACGGAGCATGGGGGGGATGCCGTTGAGCTCGAACTCGCCGAGAAGGCGGTTGTCACGGCACTGTGTGCGCTCACCCTCGTAGCTATGGAACAAATATCAGCACAGGGTCGTGGGTATGATAGTCAGATGTTATTTACACAGGGAAAGTGACGGTGGTTTGGTTGTCCTCGACGGTGGTGAAGGTGCGGGACTTGTTGGTCGGAATGGGGGTGTTGCGGGGGACAACGACACCGAAGACATCACCCTGCATGGCGACACCGAGGGAAAGGGGAGCAACATCAAGGAGGAGGAGGTCCTTGGTCTGCTCAGAGGTTTGGCCAGTGAGGACGGCGGCCTGGACGGCAGCACCATAAGCAACAGCCTCATCGGGGTTGATGGACTTGTTTAATTGGCGTCCACCGAAGAACTCAGACACAAGGGCTTGTATCTTGGGAATACGAGTAGAACCGCCAACGAGGACAATATCATCGACCTTCTCACGCGCCATCTTGGCATCCTTGAGGACCTTCTCGACGGGGTCAATGGTGGACTTGAAGGAGGCGGCGTTGATCTCCTCGAAGCGAGCACGGGTAATGTTCGCTGAGAAGTCCTCACCCTAAGATCATGAGTATTAGATGTTACATTGCACGGAAACTAATAAATAATGCTAACCTGGTAGAGGGAATCAACCTCAACAGTGGTCTGGGTGACGCTAGAGAGAGTGCGCTTGGCACGCTCGCAAGCACTCCTGAGACGCCTGAGGGCACGGGGGTCGTCGGAGATGTCGAGCTTGGACTTGCGCTTGAACTCGTTCCTAAAGTGCTCAAGAAGCGCGTTGTCGAAGTCCTCACCACCAAGATGGGTATCACCGGCAGTAGCCTTGACTGCGAAGACACCACCGCTGATATTGAGAAGGGACACATCGAAAGTTCCTCCTCCAAGATCGAAGATCAGAACGTTCTTCTCAGCTTTTGATTGACGATCAAGACCGTAAGCAATGGCGGCAGCGGTGGGCTCGTTAATGATACGGAGAACGTCAAGACCAGCGATGGCACCAGCATCCTTGGTAGCCAGACGTTGAGAGTCGTTGAAGTAAGCAGGGACCCTGGTGGCGATTTTGGTTTATAAAATTTTTCTATGAAGAAAATAAAAACGTACGTGACGACAGCCTTCTTGACGGTCTTGCCGAGCTTAGCTTCAGAGATCTCCTTCATTTTGGTAAGGACCATGGAAGAGATTTCCTGAGGGCTGAAGGTCTTGTCCTCGTTAAGGTAGTTGACTTTGATCAGGGGAGATCCATCCTTCTCGATGACCTCGAACGGCCAGTGGGTCATGTCCTGAGCGCAAACTATCAATATTGTGGATATTATATGGACAACCCGTGACAAACCTTCTTCACATCAGGGTCACTTGAGGTGAAAAAAACATTAATTTAGGCTTGGACGGGGGGAGAAAGTTGCACATACTCAAAGCGACGACCGATGAGACGCTTAGCGTCAAAGACGGTGTTGCGGGGGTTCATGGCGGCCTGATTCTTGGCGGCATCACCAATCAAACGCTCCTCAGCGGAAAAAGCGACATAAGAAGGTGTCGTGCGGTTTCCCTCTGTAAAATGAGTTCTGTTAGATGCACAACTGATTCACAATCGGAGCTACTAACGGTCATTGGCGATGATCTCGACACGGTCGTTCTGCCAGACACCAACACAGCTGCGAAAAAAAATTATAAGACCATTTTTGGACAACAGTAAAAGACGACATACGAGTAGGTGGTGCCAAGATCGATACCGATAGCGCCGTCGAACAAATCGTCCATTTTTTAAGAGGAAAAAGAAGAGGAGAAAGGGTGGTGGTGGGTGATGGTTGGGGGCGAAGATGAAGAAAAAAAAACGATTGGGTGAGGTAAGCATGTCGTGTGGAATTGTGCACAGCCACATTCCAAAATTCATGTCCCTTCAGTCAACCGTCCGCCCGTGGCTCGCTGCGTCGGCCTGTAGAACTCCAAATTTGCTCCCTAGGAGTTCAATAAAGCGTCATATAAGATGCTTGGAGACTGTTTCTACAGCTCCTCTCAAGAATCAAGATGACTGGACGGACCTCCAGTTGCGGCGCGCACATGTCGGACATTTGAGCAAGTAGTATTACTTCTCCAGAGTTTCGCAGAGCTGACTGACCTTTGTCTTTCCAGTGAAGCACTTCATTAAATATGGCTCGACACAGAATGCGAGCAACACGTACAAGCCCCGTGACGCATTGCACAAACCGACAGCACAAGCCACAATATCCGCCCTGCTCGCGTCAGGCGCCCACTTTGGCCATTCTGCCTCGCGAATGAACCCCAACTTTGTTCCTTACGCGTACGGTACTCGTGCAGGCATAACTATCATTGATCTTGACCAGACCTTGCCCATGCTCCGACGTGCTGCCAACCTCGTTCGCGCCATAGCCAGTTCTGGAGGCCAAATCGTTTTCATTGGCACACGTCCAGATCTACGTCCAATCGTTCAAAGAGCGGCGCAGCGCCTCGGCTCTCAGGGTTACCATGTCGGTGACCGATGGCTTCCTGGTACCTTGACCAATAAAATCCCTCTCTTCGGCCTTGACGTGGTAAAAGAGACTAAAGTCACACCAGACCTCGTCATCTTCCTAAACCCCCTTTCCAACGTCAATGCCATCCGTGAATGCGCCATCGAACATGTTCCAACAATCGCTCTTGTTGATTCAAATGCCGATCCACGCATCGTCATGTATCCCATACCCGCGAACGATGAAAGTACTCGAACGGCAGAACTTATCGGAGGAATCCTTAGTATTGCTGGTAGAGAAGGAGTTGCTCTTTGGGAAGCAAAGCAGAAGAGGGAAGAAGATAAGATCGCTAAATTGTCCAATCCACTTTATGGATAAAACACCATCTTACATACACTACGCAATAATGCTTTTCGTTTGGTTTTGCTGGAGATTGAACCAATAACCTGCATCATAAAAATCCAGGTCAGCTATATTATAACTCCACAAGCAGCAAACGACATACGTTCAGCCTCTTCCAGAGCTCTCACATTAGCTTTGAGTTTGTTCAATGTTTCGACGTACTCGTCCTCCTCCACACTGTCGTACACGATCCCACCCCCAGCTTGCAAGTAGGCAACCCCATCTTTAAACGTCATTGTCCGAATCGCAATGCAAGTGTCCATCGCATCGTCAGCAAAATCGAAGCGTCCCACCGCACCTGCGTACACTCCTCGACGCTCCTGCTCCAAGGACGATATGATCTCGATCGCCTTGATTTTTGGAGCACCTGACACAGTGCCCACTGGAAAGATTGATCTAAAAGCATCGAACCTATGGCAGGGATCAGATCATATACGAGCGTTTAAAAATAAGAGAATCTAACCTCGTCTGTCCTTCACGTAGATGACCTGAAACCTGGGATGTCAGATGGATGACATGGCTGAACTTCTCTACATTCATCAGGTGGTCGACTTTGACAGTGGCTGGTTGGCAGACGCGGTTCACATCGTTCCGCGCAAGATCGACGAGCATGATGTGCTCCGCCCGATCCTTTTCAGAAGCTAGGAGCTCTGCCCCAAGTTTTTCGTCCTCTGTTACAATGTGATCAGATACTAGAACTATGTTAAAAGCCAAGGAAAAAGTACATACCTTCTGGCGTTTTGCCTCGTTTTGTCGTACCCGCGATAGCGTGATTATACACGATATTCTTTTCAACCTTGCACAAAGTTTCAGGGCTCGCCCCCACAATTTGGAGATCGCCACAGTCCAGGAAAAACATGTATGGAGAGGGGTTGACTTGACGAAGGCGTCGGTACGCGTTGAATGGGTGTAAGGCGGTAGGGCGAGCTAGGCGTTGTGATGGCACCGCCTGGATGATGTCCCCCGCAACAATATGTTCCTTCAGTCTGGTCACGAAACCTTCATAGCCTTCCTTTCCAACGTTGGACACACTTTCTGCGCCCAAAGTGATTGGAGGCTGAGGAGGTTCTGGTGTATTTGCACTTAGCACTGACTTCGCTAGTCGACGTGCTTTCGCAACAGCCGTGTTGTAAACGAAGGCCAAATTGACCTTCCCAGCATTCTTGGGGGCGAATACGTGCGAGACGACCTTGACGGTCTGGAACATGTGGTCGTAGATGAGAAGTGTGTCGACAAGCATGAAGACGGCCTCTGGTATTTGGAGGGTATCCCGAAGATCTGTCGCAGTTCTGGGCTCGAAGTAACGGATGCAGTCATAGGAAACGTATCCGATAGCTCCACCAGTGAACGTTGGGACCTCAGGGAGTTGGACATATTGGTAAAGAGCAAGTTCCTTTTGAAGAGCAATCATAGGATCACCAGTGGTCTCTTCATTGGGACCTGTCTTGATCACCTTGAAGGGGTCTGCAAAATATCGATTGTCATGGGTGATATAATTGCAAACTTGAGAATCAGACACGTACCAGCCCCAATGAAACTGTAACGAGCAACATTCTCTCCTCCGATTACTGACTCGAGCAGGAAGCTGTACTTTGAGTCCTTGGCAATGCGAAGATAGGCCATGCATGGTGTGACAAGATCTGCTGGCAATTCAACATATACTGGTATGCAATTGCCTCGCTTCTCGACGTTGATCAGTCGTTCGATTGTCTCGAGAGGAGGGTAGGCTGTAAGTTTCTGTGTAAAATGGTGATCATAAGTGATCAGCTGCGGCCAAAACGTAGGAGACCACTGTCAGAGCGTACCGAGGGATCCATGCTGGTCAAGATGTATAGAGAATCGTGTTGAACGCGAGTTGAACGAGTGAGTGGGGGAGTGTCAAGGGTTTATTAACTTGTCCGTGAACGATCGAGATTGCTTTTAACCCTGACTTGGTGATTGTAATTTCTCCTCTCGACCATCACATCTCCTGTGTGGTACCCGCCACACACTGTGCAAGGCGACTTGGGATCCCCGGCTAGTTGAGACCTTTTCTTGCTTGAGAGCGGCGACAATTTGGCGCCCAAAGCTACATCATCGGCCAGGCGTGAAAATCATAATGATCACTCCTCGTTTCAACTGTAGCCAAACGGACCAGTCGCTCATCATCTCGATATACTGCCCCTCTGTTCGAGTACGTGCATCTGCAAAGCCGATGCTTACAAGTGCTGATGAACTCGTCAAAGTAGGCAGCAGATGTCGAAATTCACGTCGATGACAAACTGGTCTCCGTTCATATAAATCCTTATTTTCTAAGGCTAAATTTCTCGTATCCACTACTGGAGGATGATGCTTCGACAGCGAAATACGACCCCAGCTCAGGGTATCTTACGGTTACTTTAACCAAAGAAAATCCTGGCCAGGTCTTCGATGATTTAGACCTATTGGCAAAACTCTTGGCTCCTCGTCCAGTTGTACAACATCCAGTGATTGAGGTGGTATCCGAAAGTTCAAACCCGTCTGAAATCCCTGATGAGGAGGGCGAACTGGTTTCAAGAACGGAAGCTCTCTCCTTGGAACGTGAGCGTGAGGAAATACTGAGAGGTGAAATCTCTTTTGATTTTTGTGATTTGGTTTGAACCGCCCCCAACAGCCGCCGAAAATGACTGGCAATTGCCGCAGGAAGTCTCTGAACCGCAGATCAGCCTGACTTTACAAAAGCACTACGGATTCTTGAATATGCACTCGGGGTATTTCAGGCTTGTCACGCACACTGAGAACGAGGTCAACGAGCTCGGTGCTGAGGCGGAAATCTATTCTGCAGCGGAGCGCCGCCAAACAAGGCTGAAACACGAGAATGAGAAGTGGGACGAAGAACATTACATGTGGGTTATCCACTGGCTGATCGATGTCTGGTCCTTGTTTCCAACTAGAGGTTTACAGGGCAGATTACGCGGACGATGAATATATCCGCGAGCTCTTGATGTGGAAGCACCCTCACACCGATCGCAGCGAACCCTTTCAGTACACTGATGAAGAGAATGCTGTAATATTGCGTCTGCCTCGCAAGGAGTGTCAGTCTATACCATTGTACTTCCCTTTTTCATCAATACAACTGATTAATGTCTGAAACTGTAGACCTCCCGACGTCAGCGCAGACGCACAACCTTTACCTTACGCTCCTAACCATTCTATTCTCCTACGCCTACGAATCGCGTACAAATCAATGTGATCCCACCCCCGAATCTGCATGGACACTATCGACGCTTGTGCCAGCCTTTTCGGCTCTTGATCCCCCGGATTCTCTTCTTGTGCCACTGGTGGATCCCCTAAGATTCGAAACGAACGAGCTCTGCCAGACCTTCGTTACATCCTACCGGCGTTCTTTTGCCTTCCCTTTGTATCGATCATTTATTCTAGCCGAAGCTTGCCAAGCAGACGTTGCTAGAATTTTGTCAGGAGGCCAACGGACAGTGACTCGATGTCTCCTGGAAATGAAGGCAATATTAGACCATCACGAAGTCTACTATGTGTACAGCAAAATCTGGCTTGACGATTTTTGTGTCTGGGTTCAGGCATTTGCAAGGTTCGCATTCTTCAACCCGATTGGAACTTTCTGAACAATGGAATATCAGTGAACATGTCCTTGTCACTCTTGGGAAACAAGTATCGAACTTGAAGATATCGAAGTCTTCCATTGGATGGCGCCTTGAGGTGCTGGAAGCTGCCACCCGGGAGGTAGAAGAACGGGACAGCGACAGCGACGACGATGATTCGGAGGATGCGAGTAGTTCAGATGACAGTTCTGCATTGCTTCGATAGTGCCGGTCTGCAAACTATTAAACCATCTGCGGACTTGGGACATTCACCGGTTGATCATCCTGCTCTGGGCACGGTGGCTCGCTGTAAGCGCTACGGCCTTCTGTCACAGCGTAGGGTTTCGTCCAAGTATTCCCGGCTGCCACCACAGACGCAGCGCGAGTTTATATTTCAAAAAGGATTAGAGAAATGATTCCCTCAGCACACATGCATCGCCGCTTCCCCGTGGACTTCAGACGTGGAGCAAAAGAATAGAAGATGCTGAAGCAGGTGCTGATCAGGAAGCCTCCGATACATGTGTTTGGAGGGCTTCCGGTTTTCCGATAAGGCTCCTTGCTGAGATAGGAAGACAAGTCTTGAACGGGAGAGGACTAATTCAAATGCTAAATGAAGAAGCTTGTGACAGAAGAGGGGTCAGTGAACATAGTGAATAAGACAGTAAGTAACCTATGTACTTTGGACGTGTACTTCAAGTTATCCAATGGAGTAAATGACAGTGTCACGCCTCTGACCCAATCGGCCGAGTTGCCTTGGACATCTGGGCAATCGGCCAGTGTTTGCTAATAGCAGCATAGGTAGATGCGATGCTACTCTCCCGTACGACGTGTGGTGGAAACGAAGAGGCTTGAGATTCAGAAGGCGGCAAAATCGATACACCGAGCAGGATATATGGATCAGAAGAGTCCTGTACGTTACTGTAACCTATTAGCGCGCCCGACTAGAACCTGAGTGAATCCTCCCTCCGAGGGGTGATCAATTCGAAATATTACATACTTCCAGCTTGTTATTTTTCTGGACTCGAGAGTGAATACTTCGAAAGCAAGTGAAGTAGCCAGAGAACAAAACAATTCCCGCTCTGAATTCTGATGAGTTCCGGACAAACATCGAATATACGCTGATTTTGTTATGGCACCGATCCATAATTGTAGCAATCATGAGTACTACATAGAAGTCCCATATAGCCTTAGGCGATTTAAAGTTCCAACGCCCACTACTTTAGCGTCAGTAGCTGCTAACTCCGGGATGCGATAGTGTCGGTCGAAAGAGCGTCTCTATAGCGACTGTATGTATTCTAATCAATGAACGGCATGTGGAGCGTCATAGGCGTCAAGGTTGTCGAGGAGCTAGTCGCTAATCCACTAGTACACACTGGGACTTAGTAGAATCCAAAATCCGGAGTTGATGATGAGCGCTGAGCGTTCAGCACGCAATTGTCCTTGTTTAGCGCGGGCCGTGAACTTGCCGGGAATGCGTTGAGAAAGAATTGGAACCATCTCCTCAATCTTGCACAGTGCACTCTGTCAGTACTCATCGATGACGAGGCCAACTTTGATGCCTCGTCACTCCTGTAGACGCCCTTTGCGAGGATGATCCACCAAACTGGTCCTCAACCTGTCTCCTACAGACAGATTCTCTCCCAATTCTCGACTTGGGCCGTGGATACCATTCCAGGTCCAAAATCTCGAGTTCTCTTGCACAGAAATGACTCAATGTCCTGTTAACCACGCTCTGATGATCCCAGCAGATCCCAGCATGGTCTCAGTCACCTTAGCACTTGATTCGACTTTTGATGACTACACGCGATGCATCATCGACATCATTTGGAAGATCACCAGTCTACATGATATATGGACAACGCAAACGCCTAATTGCTGGCCAGTCGAACTTAATGAATGCAAAGCTCCCACATCTAGTGTAGTTACATCTCAGTGATCTTCAGACCAGGTCTTGTTTCCTTCAAGGAAAGTCTGCGACAAGTCTTCGCCACGGAGGATTCTTATGTTGGCTGGTTACCTCTTGCCTTGGGAAAAAAGAAGAACAATATATTTGTTTAGCTAACCTGTCACAGCCGTTGGCCTCTCCAACCATCAAAACAAATGGTGTGACGTTTCTGTACATGTGTGACGATCTCCTCTGGCGAAGTTCTTGACAAAATTATGTCGATTGGATCTGAACTAGAACTAGACTTTGTTGCCTTCTTCTGGTGGTCCATCATATATTTTTATCCCACGTGGATTCTACGCTGCAGGAGGCTTCAATATCTGGAACACGAGGTTCAAATTGAAACCTGGTGTTCAATTCAATGAAAACATATCGATATGTTATATGGATCTAGACTCAGCACGAGGCACTCTCGCAACGTGGTGAAATCGCTGACCGACATCCAAGCACCATCGTACCACTGTGGACTTATCGATATCACTTACACATCTAGTCACCTGTTCCCGTTTGCCAAGCCGTTTGCAGCTCTTTGCCCGCCCGATATATTGACCCTGCAAGTGACCTCCTCGACCCTGAGGACTCAAGAACGCGATTGATGCCCGCTGGTATACTGCGCCCCATTTGATTCATCGTTCAACATATGGATGTCCCTAGTCGCACTATGGGCGCAGACCCGTAGGTGTTACATACACGCCTTACCAATGTATTATAAGCCTGCAGATTTTTTAACCCCTTACCTAAATGTCAGCATTGTTCCATCATGTTCAAGTTGGCGGGATCAAGGCGGGATGTTGTTCACAACGTCAATACGAACGAGTCAAAGCTCTCATAGCATGGTAAAGCCACCATACATCGTGGATCTTTATTCTGAGCTATCCTGAATAATTTTGCCGAGGCTTGACTCGGTACTGAATATTAAAACGGCTGAATCTGGAGGGCTGAAGGCCTCGGCCCTGTCAAGCGGGTCGAAGAGGCGCCCATTATCAACGTGTGATGGGAGGAAAAACACGCGTTGAAGTGAAAAGTTCCGATGCATCTACCTTGCACCGGCCGAATTCATATGTAGCATATAAAGTTACATGGAATTTGGAGACAAGCATGTCATGCGGGCCTCTGGATATACAATTCGTGCAGTTTTTTTGTTGTTCCCTGTTGGGTGGGCTGGGCGAATCCATGAGATACTCGAGTCATATCACGGATCCCAAAAGATCCCGGGGCGCGTCTACTTTCAAACTTTCAAGCGTTTGGAACAACAAAATTAGAATTGACGAGGTCCGCCCGGCTCGAGCGCTCGGGAGAAAAAATAAGGACGATTTGCAATTGGCGGCAAAATCTAGAGGTGCAGGGGCAAGGGATTGGGCATCGTGGCGAGCTGAAAATCTGCGCCTGGTGGATACATGTGGAAACAGAAGTCGCATGTCGGACGGCCTTGCAACGGCCGACGATGACTGGTGACCATTGACCACGTCGTTACCTGCCGACGCCCTCAGACACGTACGGGGCTCGGGAACCACTTGAAAGAGCTCCCGCCGCGCTTGGTTTACTGCGGGACCGTGCCGTACCTGCCGTACCGAGAAAAGTCCAAGGAAAAAGAAACATGTGTTTGAGAACTCCAAAGAAGTTCACGATCAAAACACCGGAGTCCTGTCCACGGGTAAACTGCGCAAGCGATATGGAATTCAGAGAAGAGAGGGGCTTGCAAGACAGTAGTAGATTTAAAAATGAACGAGAGATAAATCCGGGGTGCTTGTGCAAAACAAATCGTTGTAACGGTGTAGATGTACGGTACATGGGTCGTCACGGTTCTAACAATATCTAAACGCCACGATCGGGAGCGCCGGGTGGTCTAGGATGTAAAGCCCAAAAAGATATCGTCATATGCCTAGCGTGAAGATGTGATGCGGGATTGCGAGTCAATGAATATACATATCGATACCGATGAAGGAGGCCGAGGAGGGATCCGAAGATAAGAGAAGAGCGAAGCGCGAACAACGAGGAAATTAACTTAAGCACGTTGCGCCTTGGCAGACGCCAACGATTTCCATTTGTTAAAGCCTAAGTCTGCGTTTGGGGTGGGGGATGGGGCTTAGGTTGGTTGAGGTGGTGGCCTTCAGGAATGACATCGAAGCCGCTTTGGCCGAGATCAACGGGCAAGGCGGCTGTTTCGTCCAGAACAGATGAAGAGAGCAACGCGTCTGACTCCTCCTCTTCGTCGATGATGCGGATGGGGCTGCTAGCTGGGGGCGGCCCGGGGAGGCATGCAGGTGTAGAGATGAGGTTGTTGAATAGGAACTGAAAGGGGGTAACAAGTCATGTAATAATGGAGTGAGATTCGGTAGGGAGATAGAAGAACGGGTCGCCGTACCGTGCCGTATCTGGCGGAGCAATTCAGTCAGTTGAGGGATTTCTTTTCGTTGCATCAAGGGAAAACGTACACCAAGAGTGAGAAGCCTGTGACTTGCAGGAGAGAGGTGGGGAAAACAAACTTCTCCCATCCAAGGCCAAGACTTATCAGCCAGATTGAGAGGGTCCTACAGGTGTCAGTCAAAGATCGGGCAGTTGCACTGACATGCCGCGTGACGCTGAGCCCAAAGTAGTTGAAGAAGGCGATGCTGCAAGCGATCGCGATGCCAGAATATAGAACTGCCGAGTTGTCGACCATTTGATGCCAGCCTCGGGGAAGATCGAAGAACGGTGTCAACTTTGAGACGGACGGGATAGACAAGAAAGGGAATAGCATGATGATAGAGAGGGCACCGAAGAGACCCTCGAAGCCTACCGCGACCAGCGGGGTAACAGAGTAACGCTCTGAGTAAAAAGAACGTTAGATTATGATCGCCTGGAAACGGGCATACTAACCCATGATCTTTTCTGTTTTGTTTTGTTGCGTAAGTTTCGGAAGAAGACATACCAAAAAAAAAATATAGGAATACCTTCTACGACAAACTGAGTGGCAGTGCTAATAGGGGTGGTATGAGTATTCGCCAATCATCGGAGGAAGCCACGGAGATGTTGAGGAGAGATCGAAGGCTTACAAGATTTGAGCAAACAGAATGAAGAAGACACCTTGAACGCGTCGCAGGTTGTCAGTTGACACACGTGCCGAAGTCGGAAAGACACTCACCGACCAGAACCTGAGTCGCCTCGGGCTCGTCTGAAATTAGATCGGACTTGACGTGGGCAGCTAGAGATGGGAATACGCTCTCCTTGATTGCGTCTTTGATGAGGGAACCACTATAGCCAACCAAGCCTACACCTGTCATAACAATTATGAGGGAGACCCATCTAGAGAACAAGGGATAGATCAGGAAGGTATGAATATAGAGAAGGAATAATGCTACTGGTAGAGCCAAAGGCGGCGGCGGAGAAATATGACGCTGAAGACACCCACGAAGAGGACCAGAGCGCCACGGGTCATTTGATAAATGGAGACAGGCGTATATAGGAGACCGACGTTCATCAGCTACAAGGGAGGTGTCATAGTTGAATTGTATACATGCGCGTCAAATGATGGTAATGCTTACGGTTGTGCCAGTGAGATCACATATGGCGGGGATCCAGAGAAGGAGGATTTTCCAGCCGGTGAGGGATTGGGATGACGTGCCGAGCTTGATATCGACATGAGGATCATGTTCGGAATCGGATGGTAGGTGTACCGAAGCTTGGTGGCGTGTGGCCAGCCACGTGTAAAGGACAGGTAAAAAGCCTTGGGAGAAAGAAGAAAACAAGTGAACGGTAGCACATGGAGAGTTACGCGGTGTGACTGACAGAACATCTCTCCGACTAGGGCGGTTGTTTAGCTCGGGCAGTGTGGCGAAAGGAATGAAAGGACGCACGGAACATCTGGAGGGTCTGCCATACAGGCTGCTCGTAGAGGACCTGTTTCGAGGGATCAGGATCTAAGCAATTCTCAACACATTGCATGTCCTGTAAGGTCGGTCAAATGATGCGAATTAGGGATACATGATGATGAAACTCGCCTGCCACTTGCTCCAGAGGGAATTACTGGAGCCCTGAGGTA
The DNA here is from genome assembly GCA_018858115.1 of Tephrocybe rancida. Taxonomy (NCBI): domain Eukaryota; kingdom Fungi; phylum Basidiomycota; class Agaricomycetes; order Agaricales; family Lyophyllaceae; genus Tephrocybe; species Tephrocybe rancida. Next base: position 167,066 of record JABCKT010000003.1, read on the forward strand.
GTGTTAGTGAATACTATAGTGTACATGAGTATTACTTACAGTCAGGATCATACCAGTGAGGAGAAATGGTATGTATAATGAGGAAGGCATCGTCGACGGCTGTGGTGGTGACGATGCTGGCACTGATGATGCTCAGTATAGTATTAGCAGTCACATCGTCACAGGTGTGACATTGCACCGAAAGTGACCGGAAGCCGGCGTGACCGGGGTAGGTACCAAAAAGGGATTATGTGACAGTCGTCTTATTCGCACGAAGAAGATTGATCTTTACATCCGGAGAAGCGAGTTGTCGACAGATCTCTCTTGCCGCTTCCAAATTCCAATGCCTTTTATCCAGATTCAACATGACCCATCATCTCTTCCCTTCCATCCCCCTGCACGATGGTCCATCTAGTCCTCTCCTCCACGAAAGGTTTGCTCGCCGTTCTACATGGCGACCTCAACTAATTCTCTCTCAGGAAATCAGGGGCTCCGTTATTTTCCCTACGCCGGCTATTTGGGTCTCACCCCGGTCAGAGTTGAGGGTGGTCAGTCCATTTCACCTTGTATATCGTCTCGTCCCTGACTCCCACAACGTTTAGTCGTGCGCACAAAAATCGATGCCGACGCGAAACAGCTCTTGGCAAAGTCATTGACTATATCTGTTCGTTGCTACGAGTCACGTCTTGGACGCGTCAGTGTGCTCCACTCCAATGTGCTCGTCGACTACACCCAAATTCTTTGGCAAAAACCCGACGGCGAGGAATATGCCCCCATCGACGAGCTAGAGTTTCCATTCCGGATAACCGTCCCGGCAAGAGTAGGGGGCTTTAGCACTGCCGTATTCGTGGACTATCGCTGCATGTGGAGAGTCGAAGCTGGTGCGTTGCTCGTTGCTCATTCTTCTCTATGTCTCGTGCTGATACCTTACCTTTCTAGTTCTTAATCATGTGCCCATAACTGCTGTTGGCTCACGGCAGGTCAAGCACTTTGAGCTCCCGCTCGTCCGCTTCGACCTTCCCGCGTATGAACCACCTCCACCGTCGCCCACAAAACCCTTGCTTCTCCACCAAACAACAAAGCCTAAAGCTCCTCGAATCCGCTACTCTATCGACGATCCAGTTCTCCCTATTGGTCCGCTGGACATAGTTTCAATCCCTGTGCACCTGCTGCCCGTAGACGAAGGTGTCACCATCCGCTCAGCAACCGTCATGATTGAGCGCCGTATCCAGCTTAACGAGACTGACAACTCTCTGCATTTCCCAGACACACCTACCTCCCCTTACCCAATTCCTTCTTCCTCAAACCCATCATCACCACGAGCGTCACCTTCGTCTTCTTCCTCATCAAAAGCAAGCACACCCTCCTCTTCCTATCACGAACCGGTCCCATCCACATTCAGCGGTGTAGAGACTGTGTCATCTGACAACTCCTCCGACCCAACCATCACTCCCTATTCCATGTATCCATCATCAACTTCCTTTGCTTCAGATCGACCCCTCCTTCCTCATGCATCTCCAGCCGCCTTGTCAACCTCCTCACATATCCCCCCTAAGTCGATCGTCACCCCCGTCATTGGTGCCGAATCTTCGGGTCAATTTTCTCGAGATGACCAAGGCGTGTGGACTAAGACTGTGACTCTCCAATGGCCGGCAGCCAAATCGCATAGCCGTTGGGCGATCGGCGAGACTATACAATCCGAATTAGTCTCGGTCCGATTCTTTGCTCGCGTCAAAGTCGGTTCTTTTCATTTCACTAAACCTGGTGGCGCATTTTAACCGAATACCCGCAGATAAATGTCTCGTCACCCGCTGGCACGGACTCCATCGAACTTTCCGAAAAAGAACTTCTGATCGTTTCGACCAACGAGGCGGAACGGAAGCTTGCTGTCAGCAAGTATAACGATATCCTCTCTAACCATGTGGAGAGGTCAGGACGCTCGAAAAGTAAATCGCCCCGCCGAACCAAGCGTGAATTGGATTTAGACCTACCTCCGCCGCCCGCGCCATTTCTGTCGGCGAACAAGCAGAACAATAGTACAGGCAGCGTAAAGCCAGCTAATGGGGCGAACAGTAGTAGCAATGGCGGAAGGGTGCCGACACCGCGGCGCCCGCACACGAGTGCTGGCCCTCGGGATAACAAAGCGTTCGAAAGTACGCATGTTAGGATGGCATACCGGAGTGACACTAAAGAGAGCGAGGACGTGTTCAGGAGAAGGAGGGAGGATACGTCTGGGTTCATGAAGGTTCCGTCTCGGCCTGAGACAAGCCAGGGTGTGCCTTCGAAGCGGAGAAGCGGTATGGGGAGCTTGTTCTCCTCCGCACCGAAGATGTCAGCTGCGGTGAGTGGGAGTAGTAATGGGACGAGCGCGAGCGGTAGTGCTAGCGAGGGCGTCTCGCGGAGCACGTCATCGAGCGTGTCGAGCCACGAGCCCGAGGCGGGGCCCGCAGACAAGATGCGTGAATGGGAGGAGGAGCTCGCCAAGATCGAGATGCGGAGTCGGAAGTCCAGCGATATGTTGAGCTTTTTTGGAAGGAAAAGGTCTTCCGGTGCGCCCAAGGTTGGGTGAACGTGATTCTTCTCTCTTCTTTCTTTTTTCCGCATAATGTTATTACGCCTTGCTCTGCATTTTTTTTGTTCGCTGTCATACCTCCACATTCATGCATGCAATCTCCACACACACACACCACGCATCTCTACTTAACAATCCTCTTGTTGTGTCTCCATATACGTACATTAGCATACCAGAACTTTCATTAAACAATCGTATAATTTGCCGAAGTATGTTGCCTGCTAAGCCTGTCAATTGTGACGTCGTGACAATTTGGTTCAATCCTCGGCTCGACGACGAGCTTATTGCCAAATTCTGATTCATAACCACCATGCAGACTTTCCCTTGGCTGCGCTTTACAGGTGCATCGGTCGGCTGTAAGCACTAATTCGCCTTCTTGCCGGAGTAATAACCAAGTCTCATCTCCTTCCTTGTGTCGCCTGCTTCGAACGCCACCAAACTCTCTTCAAAATCCAATCGAAAACTCCAATCGCTTTCCATTTTACTCTTACATTCGGAACGGAACCCTTTTTTATCGACACCAATGTCACCTTCTCCGAAATGCCTGCATGCATGCCCCCGATATTCCTCCTCCCATGTGACCCCCCAACTACACTCATGCTGTTTCTTTCACCCATGCGCTCTTCATTTTCGTGGGTCCTGTCTACCAACTCCCAGTGATGTCGATAGGCTATTTGCTTATGAAAGGTGCGTCTATCGCGGATGCCGTGGCAACCTGCCATCGTGCTCACTCATACCTTCTTCTCGGTATCATCATATCAGCCACCACACCCAGTCCAGAACAATTGTACAACGTGAGCAGCAAACTCGGCTTCTTTCCTTCATGTTGCGTCTTCTTCTCCTCCCTTGCTGCTTCGATTCCGCATTCGCTCTTTCGCCGTTCTTCTCGTAGTTATTTCGCATCCGTCACGGGACATGCGGCGCTTTCGGTTTGCTCCCGCAGCACAGCACCACTCACGAGCTCTTCATAAATAGCAAATGGCTCCCGATTTGCGGCGTAAGGTCGACGCCGCCAGAAACTTGCGGCAGGCTCGGGAATTAGAGATGAAGAAACAAGTGGACGCGCAGGTGAGTTTTCAGCTTTGCACCCCAAAATACACATGTACTGATTGCTATGCGCTCCACCGCTCATCTCCCCTTCCATTCTTGTTTACTGCATGGACACTTGTCTTCTTTTCACCCTGCAAACCCTTCGCAACGCACACTTGCCTGCGATCACACATGCTTGGGATAGCTTGTGCACGGCGCACGGCCAGAAGAAGCAAAGCCCATCTGGGCTGACTCAAAGTAACTACTTGGTAACTAATTACCCGGCTAGAGCCTTGCCTTCATATATCCACTTCTATCCCACCCCCCTGCGTCACGGAGGTGTCGGTCACTCTGTTGTATAATATTATCCCAAGCGGTGGTTCTTTCTTTTAGGCGCAAATACATCCTCGTGGTCATGTCATAGATCTCAGTATGAGACTGGATCCTTTTGGGGCTGCCCGGTGTTGTTTCATTCAATTTGAGAAATTGTGGTTCTAGGCCTGGTCTGAGCCACGCGGGACATTCCCGGCAACACAAATCGACATGTTTGCCGAGCCATGTGGATTCTTAACGGTTTTTCCCTATCCTGGCAATGTGGCCATCCCAAATGCTTCGGCTCCGCGCGCTTGCTGTGCGCCCCCTGGGGCAGCTTAACGCCTCAAGGCCTCACCTCCTTAACACATGCATTAGTTGATGTGAATTATCCTCAGCCTGCTATTTCATGTCCAGTCACGGTCAGCTGAGGGTTGCTGAACGGCACTTTACTTGACTGATAGATGGGCGCAGATCTCTTTTTTGCGTATGTAGGCGATGTCTCTTCGTGTTCTATTTTGCACGGGTTCATACACGCTTACGGGATAATGGAAGTTGTACGGAGATGGACGGCATAAGGCGGCATAAGGCGGCAGTAGGTTGTAGATACAATATGGAAACAACAGAAGTAGAGACCGGCTGCCAACGCCCTCACCGGAGAAACTCAAATCTGACAGTAGACGTCGGGCATAGCATTCTGTGACGATTCGATCTCGGGGTGAGGTGTGGGCGGGAATTCGAACAGCGGCATTGAGGCGCTAATTTACATTGCACCCGGACGCGATTAGTCCATAATGCGACAATTACGACACTTCTCTGTATATGATCTCTCAGGCATAAAGAGACGACTGAACCTTCGATGGACATTCAGGGCGCCACTCAATGGGCCTCTGACATGCGTTGTGATGATCTTGAACAGTTTACTGGTTACTTGTGAGGGCCGAGTTCCGGTGGCTTCGAGACTGCCATGCCATGTGCTGTGCACTTGTGCAATATATATCATGCCGAGGAGTAGGTAGAAACTCAGAGATGGCAACGGTGATGTCAAGTGGGTTGAAGGCTGTCTGCGAGGCCTGTCCCGCCGGGAACGGATGTATTGTGAGGCATTGCGTTAATTCACTCCCCATAAGTACGCCTCGCCTCGACGGTGAGTCTTGAGCTCATGCAAGCAGCCGTAATGGTGAATATCTGGGGTTCGTTCACTGCTGCCGCAGTCCAGTCACGTTCAGTCGAGTTACTAGATGTGGGTTTGTGGCATTCTCTTTCATCAACATGCTCGAAGTTAGCCTACGCAAGGTGGGCACTTCGAGGCACTTACACGTTTTGAGTAATAAGTATAGAGTGAAAGCCTCTTGATCACCGTGATAAAGATCTTGACCGCCAGATGACCATGTGGAGTTGGAGCTTAATAATGGGGTGGCGGGAAGCGACCGAGCAGCGCCCCTCCAGGTGAGGAGCTACCTATAGCGTTCATGCTGTGTCGTCAGCTCCGACTAACGATATGGTCGAGGAGCTCGTGGCTGCATCTATTCATGTACTGGAGGGTGAAGTTTTGGAGCCGCTTCAGCCCATATTTATTAAAAAGTTGTCACGCCACATCCTACGCACCACGTCACTTTAGCAACAATGAGCTTGTGACACAATTTCTGGGCAAATAGTCATCTACGGCAATATGTCCTTCTAGACGTAACGCCATCGGCCGATTTTAATTATGATTACATAGAACAAGAGAAACGTAGTTGTTGTACGAAGATATCAATTTGAATATCATCAGGTGCCCGCGGACACGATTCTTCAAAAAATATTCCGATCCATATCAATAACAATAACAGAGCTATAAGGATCTAGATCAAGAGAGAGCGTTTCTGCTGATTTGGCCCAGAGATGAAGGCAATGCATCATTTTGGATATCTGGGTTCGTTGAAACGATAGATTTGCTATACATTTACTGGTCGTTAAGCCAGAAGATGGCAGAAAATAGACAACCCAAGGACAACGTGCATTACGCCAGCGAATAAATGAGCGGCGAAGTTTCTCCTTGTCCCTTGTCGCGATGTGCTTGTAATCCCCCAAGTGGCCTAGGAAATGAAATGGTACCGAAAGCTCCTCGGGGGGGATGAGCGGTATGTGTAGTAGCAATAACTCACATACAAGATTTAGGTAAATAGATTATTGAGAACCGTATTCGGAGAAAACAGAAGAGAAAATGACAAGTGGTGGTAAATTCTAGATGTGCTACAAGGAGTGGTGGATGGTATTCGACAGATGCAGAAAGGCCAGAAAATGGCAGGCGAAGCTGGTTGCCCTGGCCCTTACCTGGCGGTACCAATTACACGTTGGTATTAGAACTGTACGAGGGACATGGCAATTTTCAACTACCCACCCTGACTTCGTAAGCCTCAAATCACTACATATCGTGCTCTTCATGCGGCGCCCTAGAGCCTAACAACGGCTCGTAAGCAACAAGAGACTCAGCTGACGAAGGCAAAATATCATACGGCGGTGAGTGAAGGGAGACCCCTAAATTATGAGGTGGGATGGTGTCCTCGGGGTCAGTGTTGGATATCGGTAGCACAGAAGCCGGTTCGCCGTTCGCGATGGAACTACTGTTGGAAGGGCTCCTTCCCAGGATGGCGCTGGCAGTAGAGGCAGTGCTTAATACAGCGCTGAGAGTGCTGAATGGGGCTGGAGAAGGGCTGCGGTGTTGTAATGAGGAAGACGAGGAATTGCCGGGTTGATGAGGTATAAGGTTGCGCCCGGTAGGCGCTGACGGCGAGTCTTTGTTGGAATTGAGATTTTCTCCCAGGACAGAAGTGGATGGCGCAGACGTGGACGGAGACGGTGATAAATTTATCAGGTTTCCTGGTGTAGGTTCCAAAGTGGAAGGTCCGGGAGCTGAAGACGAAGTAGGAGCTGAATCTGACGTTGTGGCCGCTGCTGCAGCTTCTTGCTGTCTCTTCTCCTCGGCTTCCTTGCGCTGATGTTCCTCGTGGTCGATCATTGACAATCTCATCGCTTCCATGAGCATTAGCTGTCGGAGAACTTCGGTTAGAAACGTAACGTTCTCAGAACAATGGACGGGGTGGATGCTCACTTCTTCAAGATCTTGACCTCCCATTCCCATGAACTGCTCAAAATTCTGGTTCTGCTGATTGTTCTGTTGTCGTCTTCGTCTTCTGCTGCCTCCGTTGTCCACGCCCTCAGCTTGTGCCTCCTCTGGGGTTAATGCATGGACTCTTCCACTGGTAACGCCCACAGGAATAAGTCTATCTCCAACCTGGCGCATAATTATCCTACGGTTCGCACGACGAGTGACCGCGGCTCGAACTGCAGCTAATTTAGCTTCCCAATCAGGGCGGATTTGATCTAGGAGTGATGCGTGGGTGAGGATTGCGCTAGACAAAAAACTAACGAGGCGTACCGGTTGTCACAACCTCCGGGCTATCGGCTCCGAAGCTCTTCTGACGTCGTTTGTGGGTGGGGTATGAAGATGGCTCTGCTGATTGCTGCTTCGAAGATTCACTCCATAATGACTAGAGAATGAGGTGTGAAGGAAGAGAACGATCCAGTGAGAAAAGGTCCATGAGAACGGCTACAGGTATCGCTCACATTCTCACAGCCAATGCCGGCACGCCATGGTGGAGGCGAATAGACAATTCCAAAGTTCTCTTGTACACAATATGGGCACGCGGCTGGTTCGCAGACGAGGTGGGTGGCTGTAGGCTCACTCCGTTTGATTTGCACAAAACATTCGGTGCAAATCGCCTGGTCGCAACATCTAGAATGGTTTATATTCGGCGGATAATACTTTGAAGCATGAGACAAATGAAACTGATACAGATGTAAATGAGGCAGACGTACCAGGAAGCAGATGGGACATTCAACAGCACCCCTGTACACCGCTGCCTCTGGTTTACTCGGCTCCTTCAATGCCCCCGGTCGTTTGTTTGCTTTGGTGGGGGATTGAGATGAAGCTGGAGTTTCGACGCGCGTGATAGTTTCGTGGCTGTCTGGGTCGGATGCTGGCAGTTCTTTCCTGGCAGCAAGGATCTGATCGTCATCCCAGTTCTCCTCGTAGTCCTCTAGTGGCCTGTAGAAAGGCGCCAGGCGTCGTGAGCATATGAGCTGGGTGACCACAGCTTGATTCCAGTCTCGTAGGCCGGTGTAGACGCCCTGAGGAGACAAAGATCCATAATCGACGCTCTCATCGTGATGGCCACGTCCCGACGATGAACTGTTGCCCATGGTGACTGGCCGCCCCCGTAACGGATGCCCAAGGTCGTGAAACTTACACCGCTCCTCGTAGTGTCGCTCTGCGTAAAGTGCACACCAGTTGATGGTTATTTGTAAGGTGGCGCTGCAGATCGGCCTTGCCTTGTGTTTGACTCAGCACAAACCACATCATCATACAGCAACAGTTCAAATCCAACTAGCTCAGGTTGAGGCGGTTTCGTCGCGTATCGGAAGTTTCAGAACTAGGGTATAGGCCGGTGAAGACGCTACATTGTTCAGGACGGGGGGAAGCGGAGGGATATTTCAGATGGTCATCACACATACCAGCGTTGTTCAAGCTGATTTGTATGATCACAACTTCTATAATCATCTAATATCTGAAATATGACTATGCACCGTCTTCATTCGCCTAGAGGACTCAGGGGAATTCCAGATTACCTTGACCGCTTCGGCCCTAAACAGACAGATTGTTAGAGTGATTGTGAGAGTCGATAGCGTGATTGAGCATTCAGTTTCATAATAGCATAACCTCGGGTTCCACTTTGCTTCCATACCCATTCCCGTCTTCTAACAGGCCGGATCGATTGAATATCCTTTCTCTGTTCTGCCCGTCGAAATGGCACCCATCTGGGCGTTAGAACCGTCCCGAACGTACCGTCTTACGCAGGCGCCACGTCACTCCTGCACGTGCGCGACAATATTTTTGGCGATCGGCAATAATTTGATTTCGTCTCCCCCATCCACACCTATTTCCTCGTTGTCGACGTGCATTTGTGGTTCATATCACACCTGCTCTCGCCCTCTTCGACCGTCATGGACACCCCATGGACACATTCTCCTGAGGAGATTCTCCAGCACTTCAGTGTAGACGCATGTGTTGGACTGTCAACTGACCAGGCCTCTAAGCATGCTGAAATATACGGCCGGAATGGTGCGTTGGATGGTTTTGCGTGGCCTACTCCTGTTGTGTTCTTATAATGTTTCTCAGAGCTTCCCGAGGATCCTCCCACACCTCTGTGGGAACTCATCCTTGAGCAATTCAAGGACCAGCTGGTTCTAATTCTCCTCGCATCTGCTGTGGTATCATTCGTCCTAGCTCTTCTCGAAGACACCGGCGACTCCTCCTTCCTCGGTGCATTCGTCGAGCCCCTTGTTATTTTGCTCATCCTCGTTGCGAACGCTGCTGTTGGTGTGATCCAGGAATCCAGTGCTGAGAAAGCCATTGATGTGAGGAGGACACGAGTTTCACCACGCGTTGTTCTTTGTGATTGACATTTATTCACTTTCAGGCTCTCAAAGAGTACTCTCCAGACGAAGCCAAGGTCGTTCGTTCTGGCAGCATCGGCCGCATACACGCTTCGGAACTGGTTCCTGGTGACATAATTTCTATAGCAGTGGGAGACAGGATACCTGCGGACGCTAGACTTCTTTCCGTGTCCTCGAGCAGTTTTAGAATCGACCAAGCTATCCTGACTGGCGAGAGCACAAGCGTGAACAAGTCTGTTGATATCGTGAAGGATTCTGGTGCTGTCAAGCAGGATATGACTAACATGCTATTCTCCGTTAGTTCACATTATAACCTAACCTTATTCTTGCTGACCAGTTCTCAGGGTACTACCGTGGTGAATGGAAACGCGAAGGCCGTCGTGGTCTTCACCGGACAAAGGACAGCTATTGGCGACATTCACAAGTCTATCACCTCCCAAATATCGGAAAAGACGCCTCTCAAACGCAAGCTCGATGACTTCGGCGACACGCTTGCGAAGGTTATCACCGTCATTTGCATCCTCGTATGGCTCGTCAACATCCGCCATTTCTGGGACCCAAGTCACCATGGCGCGCTCAAGGGTGCAATCTACTACTTTAAGATCGCTGTCGCGTTGGCTGTTGCAGCCATCCCCGAGGGTCTAGCCGCAGTCATCACAGCGTGTTTGGCTCTGGGAACTAAGAAGATGGCACAGAAGAATGCGATTGTTAGAAATCTTCCCAGTGTTGAGACGCTGGGCTGCACCAATGTCATCTGTTCGGACAAGACTGGCACTTTGACGACGAACCAGATGAGTGTGTCTCACGTATGTTTACCCTGGCCAGTTTCTCTCCAGCATATCTGACAGTTTTAATGTAGTTCCTGGTTATCGACGGTACGACAGCTGCACCTCGCGAATACACTGTAGAAGGAACCACGTACTCGCCGATTGGAGCCATCACCACCGCTGACGGAAAAGGCGCTACTTCTGAGCTCAAGTCGGACCCCATTCAACGACTTGCAGAGATCAGCGCTCTTTGTAACGACGCCAAGATTGTGTATAACGCTGTACGTCTATCAATTGCAAAATGGCATCTCGTGGAATTGACTCTTTCTTCCAGGAAAAGTCCTCGTACACCAATGTCGGCGAACCTACAGAAGCTGCCCTCAAGGTCTTGGTAGAGAAAATTGGCAGCCGGGATGCAGAGATCACCAAGTCCCTCCCCAGCCTTTCAGAGGTTGCCCGTGCCAATGCTGTCAATGACCACATCGAACGCGCTATTCCCCGTCTCCTTACCTTCGAGTTCTCGCGTGATCGCAAGATGATGTCCGTCCTGGTCAAGCTCAACGGCAGCGGTGCTCTTTTCGTCAAGGGTGCTCCGGAATCCGTCTTGGAGCGTTGCATGACTGCCCTTGTTGACGGCAGAACGATCCCTCTGACACCCGCACTTAAGGCAACAATCCTCGAACGCACATCCTCGTATGGTTCCAATGGTCTCCGTACCCTTGCTTTGGCCTACGTCAATGTCCAGGACATCGATGCTGCCCATTACCACTCCGAGAGCACGAAGGACTATGCCCGTTTCGAGCAGAACTTGACTTTCGTGTCAGTCGTCGGTATGCTTGACCCCCCTCGCCCAGAGGTTCGTCAGGCGGTCGCAAACTGCAAGGCTGCTGGTATCCGCGTCATTTGCATCACTGGTGATAACAAGGGCACGGCAGAAACTATTTGCAGGCAGATTGGAATTTTCGGAGAGGATGAGGATTTGACTGGCAAGAGCTATACGGGAAGAGAACTAGATGCTCTGAGCCACGACGAGAAGGTCACCGCGGTACAGAGGGCGAGTTTGTTCACGCGCACGGAACCTGGACACAAGAGCCAGCTTGTAGATTTGTTGCAGGGCTTGGGCTTGGTTGTTGCCATGGTACGTACACCATGTCTATCCTCACTCATCCTGCCTGTGGCTGAGAGGTTCTGTCTAGACTGGAGATGGCGTCAATGACGCGCCCGCGTTGAAGAAGGCCGATATTGGTGTCGCGATGGGCAGCGGTACCGATGTCGCCAAGTTGGCTGCAGATATGGTCCTAGCAGACTCGAACTTCGCCACAATAGAGCAAGCAGTCGAAGAAGGTAGACTTATTTATAACAACACAAAGCAGTTTATTCGGTATCTTAGTGCGCCTCTCTTCCTTTTTTCTAAATTCCAATGACCCTCATAGTCCTTCGAAGTTTCCTCCAATATTGGCGAGGTTGTCAGGTAGGACAGTTATGAGAAAATAATCAATTCATGCTCATAGAAACCTTTTTCTAGCATCTTCCTCACCGTACTCCTCGGCATGCCTGAGGCACTAATTCCCGTTCAACTCCTCTGGGTCAATCTTGTCACCGACAGTCTGCCAGCAACCGCTCTGGGCTTCAACCCCGCAGACCACTCTATCATGCGCGTACCTCCGAGGAACAGTCGCGAACCACTTGTTGGCAGCTGGCTCTTCTTCCGGTACATGGTCATCGGTCTCTACGTCGGCTGTGCGACTGTATTTGGATACGCCTGGTGGTTTGTGTTCTACGAAGGTGGTCCTCAAATCTCCTTCCACCAGTTGGTACGCCCTCCTTCCTGCTCCCTTTTGAGACCTTTTCACTAACCTCGCCGCCGCCCAGACCCACTTTCATCAATGCTCAACGCTTTTCCCGGAAATCGGCTGTGCGATGTTCACAAATGAGATGGCACACCGCGCCACGACTATGAGTCTGTCGATTCTCGTTACCGTGGAGATGTTTAATGCCATGAACTCGTTGTCTGAAAACGAGAGCCTGCTGAAACTTCCTGTTTGGCGGAATCCCTTCCTTGTTGCGGCGATTGCGCTCAGTATGGCACTTCACTTTATGATCCTTTATGTGCCTTTCTTTACCGTACGTTCTTATGACTTCATCCGCTGGACTGCAGAGCTGACACGTCTGTTGTTGAATAGACACTTTTCGCCATCACGCCACTCAATTGGGTTGAATGGAAGGCCGTGTTGTACCTTAGCGCTCCGGTCATTGTCATTGACGAGGTCCTCAAGTTTGTGACAGTGAGTCAACTGATTGAGAAATCAGTGCTATCAACTGACATTTGACTTTGAAGGCGACATTTATTGATCCTCCGTCGAAGGTGAAACTTGACTAATTATACAATATGTATTCGTAGAGGAACAAGAGCAGAACTTATATACTTACTTATAATGACATGTGTGTAGGCTCAAGCCACGAACTCCCTTGCAAGTTCGTTGCTGACTCCTTGTTGAGTACTGAGTACTGAGTTCCAGTCCTCTTGATCGGCGTGTTTTTGCCGCATCAATCCGATATTCAAACTTTAAACACCGCGGTGGCTTTAGTGGAGCTCAATATTTATTGGATCTGGCCAAGTTCAACAATCTCAGCTTGCTCTCAGCACCTCCATACATCGGCTGAACAGCGAAGATTTCTTGTCCCAACATCACAGTACTATATATGTCGAAGACTCTTCGCCATTAACCTCATGTTCCTGTTACGTAAGTTTGCCGGCTTTGAGCCGCCCGAATTTTTCCCATCCTTGAGACGATCAAGGGGAAGTTTGTATGTAACCTGAGGCTTGTTGTAACTCACTCTTCTTTGACTGTCACCGAAAGACGTCTGCTGCCTGACTCCTTGTCTCCCTCACTCTCTTTCGGCACTCTGCCATCCACATTCTTTTCACAACCTCAATTACGCCCTAACCTCCAGTTTAAATCAAACAATAATGCGTCTTTTCGCTCCCTTCATCACCGCTGTCGCGTCTCTCGGTTTTCTCGAAGCGATCCTTGCTAGCTCCCATAACTCGGACGTGTCTGCTCACAGACGCCGTCTTGGGCGGTCACAATCAGCAACGAATGTCTCCACGAGGGCTGATAATGAGGGAGCAGTCCTGGAGAAGAGATTTTCATCGGCCAGGTTCTCTTTCTTCGATACAGGGATAGGTGCCTGTGGCAAGACGAATACCCGCAATGACTTCGTGAGTCAGAGTAACTGGCAGTTCATCAGCCCTGTTTTTCTGAACCTAAATCTAAGATTGTTGCACTGAACCAACAAGTAATATCTGTTGCATTGGCATCAACATTTGACCGCTGACTCTTTCATGAACAGCAATATGGAAATGGCGAGCACTGCTTCGAAACAATCACAATCACCTACAATGGAAAAACTACTCAGGCAACGATCGCCGATAAGGTAATTTAAGCCCAAGTTTGAGGTTCTCAACTAATACCACTGTAACCAGTGTATGGAGTGCCCGTACGGCGCTCTCGACTTCACCCGCGGCCTCTTCGACTTCTTCGGATCTGAAAGTGATGGTTACCTCTATGGAACTTGGCAGTTCGGGTCTGGAGAGCCAAAGCCCACACCTACCCCCAGCCCAACACATACGACCACGAAAGAGAAGCCGACGCCGACTCCGACACCTGAGCCTACCACTCACTCGACTACCAAGACGACAACCACGTCCACTCACACTACATCGTCTTCTTCATCTTCCTCCGTCGCGCAACCGACTACCACATCTTCCCCCACTACCTCAGCCACTGCTACGCCTTCGGCTTCCGTCGTCCCCGTCCCCACCGATGTCCTTGGTCAGCTCAATTTGGCTATGGTCAATCTTGGTGCTGTTTTCATTGGAGGAGTGCTCATCGGAGCTGCCGCCCAGTAATCGCAGTGTACTTGCATACCTTCGTAGACAACAGCTTGATATCCCCAGGCTCGTATTATATCTAACAATGTATCTCGCTTCTCGTGGTTTTGATATTGGATAATCTTACTGTAGTCCGTTGATTGTTACTGTTCTGTGGTATTTGAGATTCATCGCGTTTGTCTCTCGACGTGTTTCGAAATAGTCCATTCTTGCCGGGCCGCCCATAAACAAGTCCAAGGACGTACTGATACCTGGTCTTCTTTGGATGTAGCCCATGTGAGTGTCGAACTTCTTGAATATATTTCTCAAGCCTTGGACCTTCATAGTTTCGATCAGGGTGGCGCATGATCAGCTTGACGACGATCCATAGCGGCGCTCTGCTGATATCGACCATTCTACAGTACAAGTGCAGGATTTTATCATGGTCTGGACATACTGAGCGCTGAATATTCGTTCGCAAACACCACCGTGTTGGTTGGTCTCTTGGTGCCACATCGGTGCCTAATATATCCACGAGGGAAGAGGGACCAGTTTTACGGACAATATTTGGCCCAGCAGCCAAATTCTCATTCTTTGACGCAGGATGGGGTGCATGTGGCAAAGTGAATGTGATAATGACAATTGAAACTTGAGCGGTTTCCTTCGTTATCGAAGCGGAGAGCATTGCTTCGATCTGTTCGCGACTAGCTACAAGGGGAAGAGTGTTCAGGCAATAATTGTCGATGAGGTAGCCAGATTGATCAAACTCCCTAATTTTTTAACTGACGCCACCTCCATAGGTGCATGAGGTGCCCGTACGGTGGCCTTCATTTCTCCCGCGGCCTCTTTTATCATTTTGCCTATGAAGACGAATGCAACATTTATGGATCCTGGGAGTTCGGTTCTGGGGAGGGACTCAAGACAACCTCTACTCATCCAGAAGCTACCATCGTAAAAGTGAAGACGACAATAGGCCTGATACCTGACCCTACCACTCGTTCATTGACTAAAAAAATTACTTCCTCGTCTCCTCGTACTCGTACATTGTCCTCCACCTCGTCCAAAAGTACCGCGCCTTCAACTACCGCCGCGGCCGCCGTTGCTACCGATGTCATCGGGCAGCTTAATTCGGTCATGGTAAATCTTGGGGGCGTGCTTATCGGAAGAGTGCTCATCGGATCTGGCAGCCAGTAATCACACGTTCTCGGCGTGATACCCACATCTTGCCTCGTATCTAATAAATTATATCTGTGACGTTGGGTGGCGCAGTGATCGTGCTGTTGGAGCGTGAAACAAGAATGGTCGTCTCTATGTCGGGGGTTACCGTGAGCCACCAAAGTTGTATATGGAATTATCTTAGCTGAAAATATATACCTGTACGCTGCCCGAGTATGACATAATGGTTGTGGTATCGATGATTGATTGCCCTTGACCTTAAATGGCCGTATATATTAGTGCTGGTAACATCCCTGGTATGACTTTATCCAGCTTCCATCCGGAGGCACGGCCCAATGCCCTGAACTCTTCTTCCGTCCGTTCCTTGCCGTTGAAGAGAGTCAGCATCTGCAGTTCCACTCGTCAATGACGCATCAATCACAATAAGTGATTGAGATGCAAACCTGGACATCCATCGCAGTATGGATTCCTGCTCCTGCGACACCAAGGTTCGGCAGGAGCGGGTAAGGCATCTTCTTGCGGACCGTGGAGAGCTCGGATACAGGGTCTTCGCAGACATGCGTGGCAATAATGTCAAACAAGACAACCTTCGAGTTCTCATTAGCAGCTTCACGCATGATCTGCATAATTCTCTGTGCGTCGTGGTCCGGCCAGTTGTGCATGTTGACGCGATGAAAGTACACTGCAGCTCCCTTCACAGGTTGTGGAGTGAAGAAATCGTATACTATGGACAATCTGAGATGGTGAGAAGAAGGCAATTGAGGCACTATTTACCTTGCAGCTCAACAGACCCGTTGACGAGTGCGTCTGGCGCGTGGTCCTTCCAAAACTACAGAAACTCGTTATCGCGCCAAATTCAGCAGACCAGTGACTGAAGTACCTCTTTTGCAATTACAATCTGTTTCTCTAGATCTTGTACGACATACCGGAGGTTCGGGTACAATTTCCACAAGGAGAGAACTGCCGCGCCGACGCTTCCTCCGACATCAACCACAACATCACTATCTTGAAGGTTCTTGCAGTCGATGGCTGAACGAAGATCAACATGTGTCGTGCGGAAAGGATAAAATAACCTATACCATTGATGAAAATGTCTGCAGGAAATCGATCGGCACCACCTTTCATGGCAGCAGCAAAACGGCGCGCGCGGAGCTCGTTTCTAGGCTCTTCATACCAGTCCCACATTTTAGCTTCAGTTTGGTGAGCTATATTGAACGCAGCGTCTGAACGCTTTGGGTTCTGAACAAACTCCGAGAAATGTACAGTTGCCTTGAGCGATTCATCGGCACTGAATTGGGTCGAGGGCATCAGCAAAAATCTACTGGAGGAAAAACACACACTATGCTGAAATAAAGGATGCCAATGCGGCACCATCGTATCTGGACATAGGGCTGTAGCGGCGTCACGGGTCGTGTTCCTGGAAACCCAAAAGCAAGATGGCTTACTCGGCCCTGATCTCTTCGAGACTCTTGGCTTTTGCGAGCAGCGAGGAAATGCGATTGTTGGAGAATACGTCAGGTGAAACCTCTTTGAAAACATGACGGGTCGCCAGGAAGCGTAAGACACGCGCTATGCAGGGTTAGAATTCATGATGGGCGATGTAGCAGGACCCGTACCTAGATAAGAAGGGTCCACCCCGTTCTTAGCTGATATTGCGTTGATATGAAGTCCCTGAAACAAAAATGTATGGAGCCCATCAGTGTCCATGAGCGATGCCACGCTAACAACACGCCGACCTCAGACCCAGCATCTCTCAGAATGTCCGGCACATTGGTGTCGACGACGGTCCCCAGCGTCACAGTCAAATACATACCGGGCGAGTATTCCTGAAGTGTCTCAACAGGAGACCGTACAGTCGCGACGAGCTGACCAGCAGCCGCTGCAATCAACCGCTTCGCCTCTGCAAGAAGGGGATTCGTATCGATAGGTGCCCATTTGAAGGGCTCATCGAGTGAAGGAAACGTCGCTCCTTCTTTCGCATACGCATCCTCGAGAATAGTGACATTGGCTGAGATAATATCAGCAAGTGCGCGAAGAGGACTGGGGTTGGCCATCGCTGGGAAGTGATGTGTTCGAGATTTAGAAACCGTGATAAAGTATTAAATGCATTCAGGACCAAGGCTAGTTTAGAACCCAGACAGATAGCCGTGGCACTGAAACCATATAATATTCAGTGTAAGAGATCCTCCACATATCCGGAGGCAGTTCATGCGTGTGTATTATGTAGCTGAGCCTCAACGCGGGCAACAAGTTGTAGTCGCTGAACATTCAATGTTGGAGGCGAGAAGCCGTGGCAAGATTCTCGATGCTTTTTGAAGACAACGAGCTTTTCTTTGAACCAGAGCTGTTCTGCTATCAAGTACTGACATAGGAGCGTTCCGTTCCAGTAGCACCAGGCTGGTGGGGGCCTGACCAGCCCGGGGTTCAGGTAGTCTCCAAAACAAACCTTGATGATGTCTGATGATAGTCGATCAGATATATAGGGTGCAGGTATGATGGTGAGTCGGAACATATGTGTTCGGAGCTCGGAATTACTGATGGTTGATTTGAACGTCTCTGTTCATAACTATACTCAAAGCTCTGCTCAATTACAGCCACACTCGCTTCTTCAAGTTGCCTATGAACTTATAGCGGCGGCTTCGTCAGAGTCTTTGCTTTGGGATAATGTCGGCAAGATCACTTCCCCGGCGATCAATATTGAACCATCTAAATGTAAAGGGCGTCTTGTTTCGACGATCGTATGAATTGACATATTGGCAGGCATGGTACAATATCCACCATTTGCTCAATCGATAGCGAGAAATAGGTCATCTGAGGAAAACATAACTTACAGGGAGTGGGGCGCGCCGATTGCTAGTCAAGATGATTTTTATTCTTTGGCAGACTTGGAAGACTTTCTGGTGACAGATCTCGACCTCGTATTCGACGGGGATCCTGTCAACCAACCAAAACATGCTGCGTCTCTTACCCCGTCGTCGCAAACTCCTTCACTGGATGAAGGATCTCTTCATGGAGTGATTCCACAGGTGTGTGCTTAGTCTATTTGATGATTCAGTTCCCTTACCGAGCTCGTCCCTTCCAGCCACACGTTCACCCGTCATCATTTCTGGGCTCTCTTAAACCTCTTAAGCAAATGCCTTACCGAAAGAGACAGCCCATACTTATACCACCGCGAATTGAACCATTCTCGCCGTCGCCATACACCCGTTGTGCTTGGTTGGTTCCCGTTCGTGGTAACTTCCCTTGGGAACAATGTACGGCTGCCGTGATGCTCAATCCCTCTTGCAAAAGTCTACCTCTCGATGCCAAGAAAGGATGCCAAATTGTATGGACATACGCGTGCCTTCGATCCTTTTGGGCCTTCTTACTTGAGATCAAAGCGAAAGGCACATCTGGCATGATCGGCCTCTCTTTCCATACCTCCCAGAAAGCCGTGTCGGTTTCACAGTCACATCATACATCGTCAGCCCCAGTTCCGGGGAACCATCCGATTTCAGTTGCCTACAGGAACGGTACACCTCTTATTGAATCGAGAAAGTCCACTCTATCCCCTCCCCGCGCCATGTTGTCGACTGTGGACCATATCAAAGTCTATCACGAGGCGCCCAATGCAATGCATCTTCGAAATATATTGCATCTGTGGTCATATGTCGCCTCTGATAGTACAGAGCCGCAGTCGTCGGAAAAGATCAGGGTCTTGAAAGGCGCTACATTAGCCTTGGTGGATGAACGTTCCACTGGAATCTTAATGTCCTAGCATCACTACGTTTCGCGGCAACCTCCGTTTGAAGATCGTCATATATATAAATCGACTAACGATTTCCTCGTCAGCCGCTGTAGAGTATCTGGGGCTTGAGCGCCACCGAGCTAGACGGAGAAGTGACCATGACATATTTGACAATCAGCTGAGCTGGTCTGTGGGAGAATTTATGTATATAACTGCGCGTATATGCATTCTTAGTCGTTTAATTAAGTTATTCCAGTAAGAGGAAAGAGTTGTGAACTTCAATGGAATGGTTCTTTTCGGACAATGTAGGTACTTGGTTTTTCCAATTTTACACGACAATCTGAACCATTGTTGAAACGTAAATGTCGCTGAGTTTCAAATTCCTTTGTTGTTATTATTTGTGGCTGATACAATATATCCCCGGAATGGGCAGTTTGATTTTCCTTGGTCTTCCTATCCTCACCTCATATTCAAGGCTTTGCAAGCCTCGCCACTCTCTCAAATACTACGCTCATTAACATTCTTATAGACTTCCGATGCTTGCAGGTCTTTTCCGCCTCTCCCTCCTCCTCGCCGCACCCTTAGCGGTGTTTGCCAATCCTCATGGGTCTGCCCATAACAACCGCCACGTTGAGATCGCAAGGCGCCAAGGAGGAGATGTCCAGCTTCACAAGCGTTTCTCCAGCGCTCGGTGGACCTTTTATGACGTCGGGCTGTGGGTTGACTACCATCATCTTACCACGAAATTCAAATTCATCGTCAATTTAGTGGTGCTTGCGGAAAGGTTAACGTTGCTTCCGACTTTGTGCGTCATCTACTTTCTTCCCAATAGATGTGAACGACCTCCTGATGAAACTTCACATGCAAGATTGTCGCTTTGAACAGCGATGTGAGTTGTTGTTGTATCCTTACGTTATACCTGAGTTTATTAGAATATTCAGCAATTTGGAGGCGGCTTTCCGGGACCTAACTGCTTCAAGACCATTACCATGACTTACAACGGTAAAACTACGAGTGCAACCATTATGGATGAGGTGCGTCGACTTGGCATAAAGTCACAAACATGTGTCCCTGATCTTCCGACAAGTGCCCTGGCTGTCCCTATGGAGGCCTTGATCTGTCCCGCGGACTTTTCAATTTCTTTGCGCCGGAATCCGCGGGTGTGCTTTCTGGCACCTGGTCCTTCGGTGGCGACAGCGGGGGTGACGACACCCCGGCTCCTACCAAACCTCCCGCCCCGAAGCCTACCACTACCAAGAAAATCTCCATTTGGACCCCGGACCCCACCACTTTCTGGACTCCTGACCCAACTACTTCTACCACGAAAGAGAAGAGCACCACTTCTACTTCCACCACCCACACCTCGTCGTCTACCAGCACTAGCCACAGCAGCAGCGCGCCGACCACTTCCTTGAAGCATACGACCTCTTCCACATCGACCTCTACATCCGCTACCCCGACTGCTACCCCCCCATCCACTACGGGGAACGCCTTGGCTGGTCTTAACCAGATCTTCCTCCAGTTGGGCGTCCTGGTTGTCGCTGCCGTCTAGATTTAGAATTATAACGATGGATGTGTCAGTGCGTGATGTATCTGCGATATTCAGTACTACCCCCATCCTTCTCGTTATCTTATTTCAGCTAATATGGATGTTAACGCTCAACCACGACAATACCCACTCCTTATCCTCTCCCTCGCACATAGTAACATTCACGCGATCTATTTTTATTTGATGGTGGACATTCTTTTACCCGTGCATTTGTGTTTGAGGGTCAATATATTTCCTCAAAATCTGGATATGATGGCATTCTAAATTGGGCGTCTCCACATTCCATTTTTTTCCCTTGGCTTCTCTGGGGGGAAGATTCCTTTGCCAGACAGCAGAACTAACGAATCACACAACAGGATATAAGCCCATAGATTTCAGACCTGCCTCCGAAGCCCAGCGCCAACTTTCAACTTTCAACGCCCAAAGTAGTCTCATGTCATATGTCAAAGATGAGCGGCCAAAAGTCACCGTCAAACCGTTGCAGAGTTTTTGGTACGAATGCTTGGCTGATGATTTTTTACAAGTCCCATGTCTTATAAGTACATCTTTTGCAGAAGTCTCGTCGATATGGGAGTGTATCATGGAAATAGTGTGTATCAAGGCCTCGTGGAGCTGACATATGGGAAGGGGGGGATGTTGGAACGTTGCCAACAGCCACTCTCCGTCAAATTCACAGCTGTTGTTGGTTGAACAGTCCTTGGCAGATCAACTTATGGAGCAATCAGACATCCGATGGTGACCCCCCTTCAAGTACCTGTCTTTGTTGCTTGGCCCACAACATCTCTTTTCTCCCTCTCCCGCTGCTGCAGTCCATCGCCTCCGACGAGTCCATCACTCTTTGGAACCACACTCCTTAAGATCGATAAGAAAATCACAAATGCGTTTCGGAGCAGCTTTACTTTCCCTCGTGCTGCCTTTGGCAGCCCTGGCCCATCCTCCTCACGGTGAGGGTCATGCAGCTCGCCACCAACAGCTCGCGAAGCGCGCAGCTGGAGATGTTGAGTTGCATAAACGGTTTTCGGGTGCAAGGTGGACTTTTTACGATGTTGGACTGTGAGTTTATGATTACACTTTACTCTCTTGAGCGTGACTGAGTAATGTACCTAGTGGTGCTTGCGGCAAATTCGATGTTGCAAGCAATTTCGTGCGTGAAATTCGACATTTTCTGCCTGTTCCCACTAACCTAGCTTGCACAGATCGTTGCCCTGAACTCTGCAGTGCGTTAGCAAATTCGATATATGATGTGTCACCAGCTTACTCCTTAAATCAGCAATACGGTGGTGGTTACCCAGGACCCAACTGCTTCAAGACCATCACCATGACTTACAACGGAAAAACAACCACAGCAACTATCAAGGATGAGGTCGGGTTCCATTTTTTGTCCCATTTCGATACATATTGATTTAATTGCTGTTACGACAGTGCCCTGGCTGCCCCTATGGTGGCCTCGATCTCTCTCGCGGTCTCTTCCAATTCTTCGCCTCCGAAGACAAAGGTGTCCTCTACGGTGAATGGCACTTCAATGACGGAAGTGACGCTCCCGATCCCCAACCCACCACGACAAAGAAGACGACAACCTGGTGGAAGCCGGACCCCACTACGACGAAGAAGACCTCGACGTGGAAACCAGAGCCCACTTCGACATGGAAGCCAGAGCCCACCACAACGTGGAAGCCCGAGACGACCTCGTCGAAGCCCGAGTCCTCCACCCATTCCACCTCCACCTCTAGCAAGGAGTCCACCTCATCCAAGCCCAGCTCCACGTCCTCAGAGTCGAAGGCCACGCCCACCCCGACTCCCGCAGTCGTGCAACAGCCCTTGTCGAACCTTCAAAATGTCAACAAGGTGTTTGGCGCTCTGGGTGGTATCGCCGTTGCTGGCGCCGCGGCCTAAAGCCCATCGTCAACCCTGGAGGTGGCGTGGAGGAGGAAGTGTGCTTTCTCAAGCTTCAGGCTATATTTACGGAGCTTGCTCCCCCATACATAGGTTGCTGGCGATCTTACAAGACCTCCTTATTATTTCCCTGCTCTCTGTCCCTGTACTGATACACGTATGTAGCCGATCCCTTGTACTGACACCGCTGCACGATACCCTTCACGTTGTTGGTACTGAATATGATATAGCACGTTACATAAACCATTGTTTTTGGCGTCTCGAATGCCTGTCACTGGTTGCTGGGTATGACAAGAGAATATGCATTTAAAAGTACAGGAAGGACCAATGCTGTCAACGATACATTTTGAATCTATGTAGAGTGGTAATTTGCATCAAACGGTAGGACAAGGCTAGTACGGCGGTAAAGGAGGCCAAGAAGATCTGTAAATGGAGTGGGACGGCAGAGAGCATCAAGACAAGGAGATGGGTTTACGAAATGAGTAAGTTACAGGAAGAAAACACGTCAAGACCAGAGGGACAGAGGACGAGAAAACAGCGACGATTTGTGAAGTGCGAGGGAAGGACGGAGTGGACAGTCAGCGTGAATCACTAGTAGCACTGAACTAAGAGAACATTGAGCCCGCTGTCCTTCACCCAACCTAGAGGCGCCTTATTCTTCTTCTTGCGAATATCCTTGATCAATGCACTCCGACTCGGGTGCATGATGCGCTGCACCGCTGCGGGACCCTGGTCCCTCACTGCGATGTATTCCCTGATGTTAAGGAATGCACGCGACTTCAGGTAGGCCTTGGCGGCCTTGAGAGAGGACGGAAGAGAAGAAGATGCAAGGCCTAGCTCAACGATGAGGGCCTGAAGGAGGGTGAGGCGGCACACGGAGTCTTTGCGTGCTTCGGGGTTGGAAAGGAATCTAGTCGAATGTCAAGAGCCAGTCAAAAAGGGGGATTGTGAGACAACGTACGACGTAATGAAACTGAAAGCCTCTTCGTACATTGAGGGCGAACCGGCGTCGCTCTCTCCGTAGTCAGAAAATCGGTCGGAGGCATCGTCTACGATGGACCGACCACCGAGTCCAGTGAGTTTGGTTTTCTTGCCCTGCTTTAACCTGGGCCGAGATACCTGCTGCCCTCGACTGGTACTTGCGGTCGGGGGGTCAACGCGTTTAGGGCGAGCAGGGGATGGTCCAGGGGACGGATAAGCTGCGGCAGCGTTTACGGGAGAAGCCTTTGCCACCTTCTTCGACCTCTTCTTCTTTGGAACGGCACCGGCGACAATGACCGCCGTCGACGCCGTTTTTGCTTTCCGACGCCTTGGAGCCGGATTGGCAACGGACAGAGTTGCCAAGTTAGCGGCAAGATCTGCTACGTTTTGAGCGCCTGTATGACTGTCGTCGTCGTTGTCTTTGGGTGTGGACAGTCCTGTATCTGAGATGCTAGGCTGCGACCTAGGTCGACTCAAGACGACAAAGTCGTCGTCCTCTGATGTTGAATCGCTGTTGAGACAATCGTCGGCGGACAAAAAGGAGTCCGATGATGATAGATTGTAGATTATCTCATCGCCAGAGTCGTCAGAGAGAGCTGTAGCAGGTGGTTGGATATGGTTTGAGAGCATAATGAAGGATGAGGCGTTGGAGGCTGTTGAGAGTGACGGGGAAGTTAGAGGATTAGGGGCAGACATGTTGAGCGGGTTGGACAGAAGGATTATCGTTGCCGGATCAGCCAGAAAAGCTGGAAACGTGGGATCAGATTATATATGTCAGTTCAAGTAGATGGCAACGGAATATTGATTTGGAGTTGTGGGTCAAGTAGAAGGATATGTGGGATGTTGGTGGTAAGAGGAAAGGAGAGACCTCGTTGCATGATGAACGTCGGTCGGAAGCATGTTTGAGAAACCAGTTTTTTGATCGAGTCCTAATTTTAGATGACGACACTTGCTTGGCTGATGCATGCTCAGAACAACATTGAAGCTTTAAAGGGGTGCAATCTTAAGTATGACATGGCTACAAACTAAAATAAGCCAATTGTCTTCGTAGTACGACCATCAGGAGTAAGAAAAAACATCACTCTTATCAGATAATTTTCCAGTATACCGCACTATTTTCGGGACCCACAACTGCACACTGTTCGACTTGTACATTGCGTTTCCACACCTTGCCATGGAGGTCAAGGACCTTCTTGGCTTTTCGACGACGAAGCATGAAGCGACCACCTTCCGGAGTCTCAAGTGTCGTTGGAATGGGAAGGCTTGACTTCTTGCCGTTTCCTAGTTCGGATTCATAGTTCTTTCCCCACACTACTAGGTCGCGTCCGCCTACGTCGGTGGTGGAAGCAGTGTTTAGCGTGAGTAAGACATGCCCGGTAGGGGAAATCGTGACAGCTTGCGGGGTGATAGGTCGAAGGCTCTGAGTCGCGTCGCTGTCTGCGAGGAAACAGGTCAATCGAAGAACGCGCCAAGACGTGAGAGGCGTTTACATTCAAGCAACCCACTGACGTTCCTCGCACGGAGTGGAGTGCCCTGTGAGCTACTCCAAGTGTTACTGCCGAGACCGCCCCATCTACCATTGCCGCAGACAAGGAGGTCAACTGTGGTCGGGGACGTCGTGCTAGTGCGCTCCACGGTGAACGCTGTTAAATCACCGCCTGCGATAGATATTAAACGTCATTAAGTGAAAAATATCAGGAGGAGTGCTGTTTTATACCTGCTGCAAGGTCCACACATTTCGTCTTGGTACGACTCCCAGACGAGTTCCACAGAACAACCTCAGTCGGCACGGTGATGGTATCTAATGCGACATTACTTCCCAATCCAGTTTGCCTGTTTTCAAGTGTGAGGCGTGTCAGGTTCACGTATTTGGCGGTATATCGATGACTGCTACTTGCCCGCAATCATTGGCACCCCAACCAAGGACCCTCCCATCTGGCGTCCGCGCAAAGCTTGTTCTCCCACCGGCGGCAATTTGTGCCATTTCGATGCCTTTCAGCACGGGAATCTCGAAGAAATTGGGACAAAACCGGATGCTCGAGTCGTCAACTGCGGCTAAGTTTTCTGATGATGGAGAGGTGGCGGATGTAGGACGAGTTCCGCGGGAAGAGTTGGTGAAAGGATCGACGAGGGATTTTGGGATGAGCTCTACGTCAAGATGCCCATTGGCTTTGGAGCGGTGGTGAACGGTCGGGTCGGGGACCTTGAATTTGCGGAAACCAAGTTGGCCAAAAGCATTAGCTTTTTTGTTCACTGGGTGAGCGAAGGTCCGTCCCTTTGAAGTCAAAGCAAGGACGTGATGGTCCCCAGCTTCGATTGAAACGAATCTAGATATTGTGAGTAACACGACGGCCTATATAGAGGTGAGGGGTAATCACTTTTCTCCCCATGCGAGATGCTCCGCGGGAGCAATCTCAACAAAGTCAACTGTTTCATCTTCGCCCCATAACCATCCTGTTCCCCACCACGAATCACTGGACGGAGTGGGTGCACCAGGCCGAAGGGTCTGCTTGGCGGACTCCGTTGACAAGGCATATACCTTGCCAGAGGCCGACAATGCGTAGAGTTTCCCCTCTGTAATCTTGAGTTGCGTGATATTCTGGAATGCAAAATGATATTGAATATTGACACAATTCGCAAGCAAAGCGAGAAAATCAGAACCTTCTCCCTCAATGTCAGATTTGGTTTGTGCTTTTCTGCGTCATTCCCTGCAAATCCGCTGCCCCATTGATACACATCGCCTCGAGAGTCAACACATGCTGCACTGTCTTTGTGAATAACAAGATCCCGAAGAGCTACTCCGTCCAGCCATTTTGCAACAGAGGGCGTTCGGATGACATCTGTTGGTTCTTGAGTTAGAGTATTTGACCTGATGCTATTCAGCATACACAAGCAGGTTAGCCATCCTACGTACCTATTTGAGCCCCAGACAACCGTCCGCAGATTTTCCGAATCTGCTACGTCACCTCCTGCGATCAGTACTGGCTTTTTCTCCAAAACGTTCCCCAAGGCAATTGAGGAAGCGGCATCATTGTGAATGGTTTGGTTGTTCGCATACCACAAAATGTATGCAGCAACAGCACCAGACGAAATGATGACTCCGGGATGTGTTCGAAAGTGTGCGCGGACGACGCGCGACGAGGAGGTTGCCTGTGAATGAAGCTTGCGGATGCTAGGCCTAAGAGCTGCTCCTGCGCGTTTGAACATGATGGTATTGTATAACGGCTGCAATGCGCGTCACCGTGAAACAAGTTGAGACAGTTTCTTCACTGTGGTCGCGATCATGTGATCTGTTTGGCACTCCAATCACTCAGACTCAGAGACAGATTGTGGTTCATGGAGGTCCGGGTCCATTCAACTGAAGGGATTTTGCATAAGAGCAACATTGGAGAGTCTTGGGTGGACCGAAGAGCTGAGTCAAATTAATTTTGATTTGAAAGTTTTGTATCAAAACTAAGTTTTTATTTTCTGCGAATCGCAACTTAAACGCTGTCTGAAATTGCGTTCTTCCATGCCCTTGATAAGAAAGTACCAAACATCTTTCCAGTATACATCCTTGACAGTCACTCGATCGTGGACCGCATGTAGCGCAGTGACTTCAGGAACAATGAGTTCCACCAATTCATGGGACAGAATCTCGTCATCGGTGACTTCGGTCCCTGATATGGGTTAGGCCCTGTGTATCCCTGGAAATTCATAGATAAGCTGATGTGTTGCATGAGTAACGCAAGCGGGACTTACGGCATTGACAAATGTCCTCTCATCATAGGAGAGAGTTGCGCAGGTTCGTAGAAGATTGTGAAGCGCGTCGATCTCTGCCCGAATAGCGTCATACTGCTCATTCTCCTTGGCCCACCGTTTCCGAAGTTTGGCGATTGACCTTTGCCTGAAGTATGGAATAAAGTCAAGCATGGAGTGGGAGGGTACGTCTGATACGTCTATGGTTTGGGACAGCATGGTGGTGTGGTGTAATATTGATGTTGGTGTGTAATGTTATTGATGTTTGGAAATTTGAGGGCACCGTTTTCGTGACTTCATAGATTCTCGAAAAGGAGTTTATGTCGTCATATGTATCCTTCAGACGTGGTGGGACCAAGCTGGCAGTGCATTGGCTTGACCCACCTTCGTCCGGTTGAAAAGGGGGTGGCGTGTATGAGCTGCCTGCGTGTTGAGCAAGCGCCACAAGAACAAGTCAGAGAAGGATATTTACACTTACGCCAATGGATATTATGCCGGTCCTGGATCTTTCGTGGTTCGATGTGAATATCAGTCTCTGTGAGCACCTAGCCTGCGAGACGAAATCGGTGGTTAACCATTATTTCACCACAGCTCTGCGTGATAGGGGGTGTGCAGGAGCAAAGAGGCGGTTGCTGTGGGCCGTGGCCCACTATAGGCAGTAATGGGTGGCGCTACTATAACGAACATTTGGGAGGCTGTATCCTCTGAAATAGAAACGAGGAAACCAAGCATGTGTCTATGACATTAGACTTACGCTGAAATGGAAATCAATGAATACGTAAGGGGTACTACATGTATAACACGTACTTGCTTAATAGAGCCTGTGAAGCCCGTAGCATGCGAAGATGTAAGAATAAGTGTACCATAATGTGCGCAGGGCCACCGCTCGCCTTCTATGACTCATGAGGCGCAGGAGCCTGGGAAGTCGAGAAGTTGACAGTTTTGATACCTTAAGAATATTACACAAGTGAGTTGATGGGAGGGGAGGGGGACTTGCGTTTGTCGGGTTTCAGTATTATGTGAGTTGGGGAGGTAGTGTTGAGATTAAGCATTTCAAGTAGTAGAATATATGCAACCCTCGTTCATGCGCTCATTTTTGCAGGTGGGGGTCGATCCATATGGCCTTTAGGTGCGTTTCATGGTGAGAGATGTGTCGGGCTTCATGAAAAGCGGTATAAACTCACCTGGATCATAACACTCTCCTCCCCATCCTTCTCCGCTGTCCGTTTCTCTGACCCACTCTTGACACTGGGGCTACTCACAAACCGCGCAAGGTTCTCCAGCTTCGTGGCGTCGATGCCATACTGTTTTGCGAGTCCTTCCACGTCCTGAACTGAGCGCGCAGACTTCCGTTTGTCTAGAAGGTCGCTCAGGCTGGCTGCGTGCAGGCGATTGTGCACAGGAATTGTGGATGAGGCCTCGAGTTCTGATTCACCGCGCGACTTGAAGAGCTGCCTTGTCTCTCTTGCCACGGCCGCTGTCTATGCATCACTCAGACGTGTTGTTCGAGTTACAGACAAAGCGACATACTGTACGACCTGGTTCCATGTGATGGTCCACGCGTACAGGCCCGAGTCGAGTAAGGTTTGCTAGGAAATCTGGGTCTTGTGCATCCCTTTCAATTTCTGAAGTGACCTGAGTGGGGAAAAGCGGAAGCACGATCAAGGAATGTATACCTTGGGTTCTATTTTCGCTTGCACGTTTATCACTAGGAGGCCTCTCGGGAGGCGGATGAGAGGGGTGAGGGGTACGTGCACCTGCCCACGCAGGTGCCTCAGCGCGTTTGGGAAGTTTGCGACCGGCTTTTGATGCTGCACCTCCCATCGTTGAACGAAGTCAAGATACAACTCATAATTTTCTTACGTCATGACTAGTACATATCTCTGTTCAACTAGTAAAATAAATTATCACAACCGCGAACTTGTATCGACTCGCTGTCTATATTTTCATGGCCGTCTTCGGCAGCCGTCCTTTGTTGTACAATAAAAGGGAGAAGAAGAGTAAATGTAAGTAACAATATTGGGAAATAACAAGCGAATGCGACAACACCGCCCAAGTACCATATCGGTATTGGCGCCCCGAATTTTGTTTCAAAGGAATGTGTGGAGGCATTTACAACCGCAGTGCGGAGGGGGTACGGGTATAAGGGTTCTGAGGCTAATGATCCAAATAATAAACCAAGCGTGAAGGGGCATTCGAGTTGAAAGATAGAGACTAAGCAAGGAGCGTGATGCATAGAATAGGAAAGCCGATGGAAAGGAGCGGAAGTCATGACGATCGTGAAGGCGTTTACGCGTGGAAAGCCCCCATGTTAGGAGGGTTCGTTTGATACGCAGGATACATGTACTGTTGATAGACCTGGGGCGGAGCGGATTGCATTGGCTGAGGAGCCATGCCGCCATAGGACGGCTGTGCCATCCCAAGGACACCGGGCGACTGGTTGCTGTACGAGCTGGTAGGAGTGAGAGATCCATTCGATGGAGGGAGGCCGCCGCGACGGATACCACCAGAGCGTGGGGCGTTGAGATCAGGCGAACGCATAGCGAACGGATTGAAAGGATCAGATGAAGGCGAGAATGCTGGTGTGGAGCCTGGAGTGCGCCTTGGGGGTGCGACATTGTTGTAAACAGGATCGATCTGAAGAGGCTGCTGAGGGGGGCCTGCTTGTGGGTTTTGACCTCCCATTTGAAGAGCTGCCATCATGGAAGCCAGACCTTGGTCGCTGGTTGGGTACCCGGAGGGCAAACCTGGTACACCAAACGCACCCTGAGGGCCCTTGGCCTTCCCGTTCTGGGGGACATTCGTGTAGGTGGGCTGGAAGTTGGGTACTGGGAGCCCAACTTCTTCGATGAGTCGACGATAAGCTTGAGTGGCAATGACTTTAAGCTCGATAAGTACACGTTTGGTCGCCTCGACATATTCAGGTTTGACGACAGGATCGATGAAAGGGCTCGTCAAGATCTTGTGGACAACTGCGACACCATTGACTTGATCCCCGAGGACATCTGTGAGAACGTGATCGGCCGGCGAAGAGAACAAAGCGTCAACAATCTGCCGGGAGGCATCTGGCTCTATCTTTTGGTTGACGATGCGGAGGACGGTCAAGGAAGCCAATTTGTGGGTGCACAAATGGGAAAGATGAGGCGTAAAGCGCGGGGCAAGCAAATTATATCGCGAAGGGAAGCCCGAGGTGTCGAGAAGCCAGGTGAGCAGGAGTGCGCCATTAGGGTTGGTTGCCAATGGGATGGAATTGAGTATGACCGCAGTCGCAATGCGACGCTGCTGGCTAAGAGTGATGTGAGGGCTTTCCAGGCAAGCCCTCATACTTCGAGCACCGAAGCGACCCTGAGCAACCTCCCACATACGATCCACGATGGCATCGAAAATAAAGTCGTTGGCGGGGGCGCCAAAGCGGAGACAGCATCTGAAACATGAGGTTAGCTCAAGAGGATGGATGGGCTTGAGAAGAAACTGCGTACTGGACGACATAGTTTCCGAACTGGTCGAGAAGCAGGGGAGGAGCATACGCTCGGAGATTCTGAGCAATCAGAGCCACTTCCTCCTGGCTGGTGACACACTCGATGATCTTTTGAGCGGCCCAAGTGCCGTTTTTGTGAATGCCGATCATCGCAAGATGAGGAGTGATGCGCTCTAACATCATGAACCGGGGAGCAGGCGAACATTTCTCAAACAGCTTCTGTACAACCTGGAGAGAATAGTGAGATCAAGTGGATTGAGAGAGGTCTAGTGCTTACCGTGTTCCCCAGCCAGTCAGATGCGAGGTCTACAATCTCCCCATCCAGGAAGTCGGCAGCGACCTGGTCGACTTCGTCGACGGTCATGGTTCCTGAATCCAAGCGCTTGCGAAGTTCACGCAACTTCGAAGCATCCCAACGCCTATTGTGGGGACGCTCTGATACCAAAGGGATGGTGGTATAGTACATGGTGGGAGGCCGGAAATCTAGGATGAATGTTTAAGTCATTCATAGGAATGCATACAATAAACAAACATACCAGCCAGAGCCTGAATATCTGCCTCGGCATCGTTGCTCCCGGCGCTGAGTTCCCTCATGATCATCTGTTGCTCGGTGACCGAAGGAGCCCAGCCAGCCGGTTTGGGTAGACCATCGCTGAGATACGGTCCAGAATGTACTCCGGATCCGACCATACTGAGAAGGAGGTTCGATCTGTAGTTCTCCACAGCGCCGCCGAGTACTTGCTGGTCAGCTGGGATGGTGGAGGCACCCTTGACAGAGCGCAGTGCGTGGATGGTAGCCCCAACACTGAGGTCGCCGACTCCTTGAACCACGATGTTTGCGTTCTCTTCGGTACCTGCCGCACCTTCCTGTCCATTCTTGACGGGGACCTTAGCAAATCCGATACGGATGGCACCAACGTCACTACCGAGTACGTCACGGCCGTTGAGGGCCTTTCGGGCTCTGACAGCGTCGTCTAACCGTTCAAAGTTAACTGAAAGATGGTCCTATCAGAGACCAAGCGGTAGAACTGCAAATGAAATGTACACACTAAATCCACAGTTCTTGTGGGTCAGCACTCTCGCGGATTCAATGGGACCGTATGGACTGAACACGCTCAAAATAGTCGCAGGGGTGGTGGTGGAGGGAATCGAACCAATCCAGAGAGCACGGGTGGGTGTAGATTGAAGTTGAGCATCCATTCCACCCAAGCCTGCGGCAGAACTAGCTGCCTTCCCAGAAGCGCTTCCAGGAGGGGAGTTTGGGCCCGGGCTGGTCGGTGTACCCTTGGCGGGAGCAACAGGGGCGCTGTCTGCTTTCCCAAAGCCGATGCGAACAGTCTGACCATTCGGCATCCCGATGTCGCCACCGAGCCTGTTAAGGACATCTTCTTTCGCACGAACAGCATCCGCCTGGTCGACAAAGTTGACGAAACCACATTCCTGAATAGAAGTAAGTTTAGCTTTGTGATGTATATTTGATTCAAATGCCAACCTACTTTTTCTGGAAGGAGTCTGAGACTCTCGATTGCACCGTAGGGAGCAAAGTGTCGGATAAGTTGCTCGCTCGTGACAGCGCTATCAAGGTTCCCGATCCACAAAGAACGGGTAGGAGCCTGTGTCTGAGAGGACTGTCCCTCAGATTTGGGAGACAAAGAGCGATTCTGCGATGAAGGAGCAATCAAATACGCAGAAGCTCCTCGCCCTGGGGTAATGTTGTCTCCACCTGGGAAGTGGACGGTAGGGGAAGCACCGGTCCGAGGTACAGCCATGGATTTCATGATTCCACTTGGTCCACCGATGCCGCTATTGATCCCACTTAGACCAACAGTCTGGTGCGCCAAATCATTGATGTAGGGAAGTGTGTCGGCAGCGGTAGTAGCACGGCGCTGGATAGAGCGCATGGGGTCATCAAGGTTGCCAACGGATGTGGCCCTGGGTCTAGCAGCAGCCAAATGATCGGTTGGCTTGAAACCTTTCGCCATGTAAGCAGATGAAGCATACCCGCCATCGAGGTTGGATGTTTCGTAAGAGTTAATGCGTTGGCGGGTGTAAACGTGATCGTCGTAATTTTCGAAAAATTCTTCCTCCTCTTCAGCGGCTGGGGTACCGAGCAAAGATCCACCAACAGAAGTCCTGCTGCGGTAGGGATTGGAAACGGTGCTCGCCCGCATTCGTGATGGATGTCCGGCAAGGTTTCCCGCGATTGCTGCCTGAGCCTGGTTGCGCAACTCGGTAGTGGTCGCCGCAGGGGGGGGGCGATAGTCATCTAAACCAAGATAATCGAGAGTATGGACATCGAAATCATCTGCACCTGAATCTGCGGAGGTGACGGATCGCAGCTCGTCCAGAACAGGAAAAGCGTTCCCAGTGCCGTTGGTAGAACTCAACCAAGACGAGGAGAAGATGGAAGGACCAAAGGCGTTTGAGAGGCCACCAGTCGGTAAGGTGAGCGATCCCGATCGAAGGCGGCTATTGCGTTCCGTTGCGGTAGGATTAGCGGACGTGGATGCCACCGATGTTGAGTGACGAAGGCCGGGTCGAGCTGGGGCAGCGATGGCTGGAGCAAGCGGAGCAGGAGAGGGCCGATGGACCTGGTCGGTCAAAGAATCGGTCGACGCGGGGGTGCTGGGCAAAGTGCTCGATGCCGCGGCAAAACGTTGAGCAGCGAGTTGAACATTGGAAGGAAGGGTCCCAGCCCTGGCCCTCCGGAAGCCGGGTGGGTAATTAGTGGGTGGCAGCGTAGCGCCATCCACGGGAGTCGTGACAGAGGGTGAATGTTCATTAGGAGGGGAACCGCCTGAAGCTCGGGCGCGCAGCGCAGGGGGCAAATATCTGCCGCCTAATCGTTCCTCAGCTTCCCGTGCTCTACGTGACAAGTTAGTTTATAAGGTCGGATTGAAAGAAGCGCTTACCTTTTAGCAAATGCAGCAGAAGGTGCAGGAGGAGGAGTCTTCCCAGGGGGCGGTGCCCTTGAATAGGAGCCGTTGTTGTCAGAGGCCGATAATGACATTATAGAGGGAGTTGAATGAAACGATTAGGATTACGAAAGTGATGAGCGGACGCTTGCCCGTCTGAATACGAAGACCGTGAAGGATATGGGCCAATTAGGTCGAGAAAAGTCGTCGTGGAGACGAAATTTTTGTCGTAATAGTGATGCCTCCGGATCAGGTCGTTCGATTAAGAGAGCCAAATTTTGAGAGGCGAAGACAGACAAGTGTTGCCCACGACTATTATGGTAGAGGTGCCGCCAGAAAATACTAAGTAATAGTGAACGGGGTGAAGTTGAGACGAGCAAGTCCACGAATTCTTTACTTGCTGGCCCATCTTTCCCACGCCTCACTTCCTACCCCCTTCTCCAAAGTCCCATGCCCATCGGCGGAACATTCGGCGCTTTCCCATCAGTAAAATCGCGAATCTGTCACCAGTCCACGGCTTGTCTTTGTATAAAATTTTCAAGGCAAGTAGCAGCTCAAAAACGAAACAATTCGCGCACGTACGACTTCCACAAAGGTACGAAAGAAACCTTTACAACAGAGTCACGCGGGTACGTGGAGGACAACGTGCGAGTCCAAGCCTCTTTACATAACGGCTTAGAGCTTTCCAAAGGACCCGCGGTCGTGTATTGTTAGTCAAAGTGCCTTAACTCCGCGTGGAGAGGTGGGACGGAACTTCCGATGGTAAATTCTTCCAACGAGTCCAGCCAACAGCCCAACTGTATGCAGGAGTTACCCCGGTTTCGAGAATGGAAAACACAGAACAGATGATCATTATTTGATTGCATTGGCAGGTCGGTGGCAGTCCTTGGAGAATGATTGCCAGAGCGTGGCTACATCTTGACCGGATTGAAACGCGAATAGACCTCCTCAGGTGGCACATTTCATGGAGCGAGGAAGGCGCTGTATAAGGGCAGTGTAACTGGAAGCTTAAGCTAACAATGCAATCCAAAACCTGATTGACGCGAGGGCCGTTCATTCAGGGGGACAGCCTCATAGGCAAAGTTAGTCGCGACGCGAACGACGCAGACAAGTAGGAACAAATCAGTAGCCTCACGCGCCTGCCTGCTATCTGTCAGAAAGAAACAGAGCGTGTCAAAGACGAAATACTTACAAAAATATCTCAGGGGGCAAGCTACTTGAACCAGTTAGAAGGCCCGTATATAGCAGCATTTCGCCCCGAGACAACGAATTTGGGCCACCTCATTGCAGCTTCAAATATGACAGATCACAGAAGCCCGTGTGGGAATCACATCCAATACATTGACAAACGGCCTCGCCCCTCGTGCCGAACGGGACGGTGAGACTTTTGAATGGACAATGGAATCCAGGATGAATCGTGCTCGGCGAGGAGATGGACATTCCCAAAAAGCCTCCGTTTCAACCAAAACAAGCAAAACCCGATCGCGATATTTCACGTGAACTTGGCGTTGTGGCGGCGCGACGCGTCGAATTTCCAAAGTCCGTGAAGTCCGCGTGCCCTGACGATCTTTCAGACTAAGACACTTGCGGAGAAATGGAGCAAAAAGGACGCGCCTCAAACGAGGTATGCTGAATTAAACATGGGCACGTTAACTAGTAGAATTACAAGCATGGAAGCAGGTCGTAATACCAATAGTTCAGAGTGAAGTGCTGTAGTGCGTATGTGTATACGTATGTCTGTTATGTATGTTTTACGTATCATATATTGGGTGGGGTCATGGGAAAGGGCGCGTGCGTACTCGGCGACCAAGAATATCAATACACATTACAGATAGAACTGCAAATGCAATGGGTGCAGTGGGTGGTGGGGTGGGTACTGGTTTTTGATGAAGGGGTATGGAGGCCATCGCACAACGAGAGGTCAATTTAATCTGCGTGTGCTGGCAAAAAAAGGGAAAGGGCCAAAGGATGAAATGCACACACAAAGAGCGGGCGGGGACAAAGAAAGGGGGGCAAGGGGAAGCCGGCCCCTCTAGGTGGAAATGTGTTGAGGACGTTGAGGGTTCGGATTTAAGGAATGTGCGACATCAAAGAAGGGGGTTCAAAAACAATGAAGATGAAATGGAGAAAACAAGTCAACTATATCTGATACAAATCTAGTATGGAGCCGTGGTCGGGAACACGAACACAGTAATAAGCCGCACTGGGGCAAGCGGGGGCAAGCATAGGTAGCGATTAAAAAGAACCGAGAAAGAAGAAAAAAGAAAAGAGTGGGGAGGGCAGATGAGAGCTTGATCCAAGCACTCACGCATTCAAATCAGAACAAGGAGTTCCTTGATCCGCCTCGTCTGGAGCGCGCCCTCGTCGTCGTCGGCTGGGTTTGTGCTGCCATCGCGTCCGCAACACGTTTTGACCTGCGTAATGGGCGGTCCGTTGCCTCTGACTGGCCCTTCGCATTCACAATGTCCATCGGCGTTGTCTGCACCTCCGCAACCGCCGACAGGAACGCCGTCTTCAGCTGCTCCCCTACCAGCGGGCTTGATGGCGGCGAGTTCTCCTTGTCCCACTCCGGCGCCCCACACAGGGCATGGAACATTTCCTGCTCTGACGGGCTGAGGGGCAGGTCGATGTTCTCCGCGTTGTGTTCGGGGGATGCCATCGCTAGGGACAGCGCGAAGGCCGTATTGTGCGCCGGCAGGGGCTCCTCCCACGCTGTGTGCTGTGTAGTGGGCTCGGGCGCGGAGCCACACAGCTGTGTTGCATGGATCGTCGACCAGAAATGCGGCCCGAACTGTCCGAGCATGCGTCCCTGTGTACTGGAGCGGTGAAAGTCCTGAAGCGCTGAAGGGAAACGCTCGAAAAGTGTGTCGGAGAGGAATGCATGCAGGGGCCCGTGCTGTAGTGGATGGTGGTCGCGCACATAGGCTTGGGCGGCAGAAAGTGGTACCCAGGTGCCGGAGACCATGACGGAGCCCTTGGTCACGGCAATGGCATTTGGGATGGAGCTCGGGACGGGCCCCGGGGCACCAGAGTAGGCTACAATAGTGGAAAGATTGACAAAGTCTGTGTCGATACGGCGGAGAAGTTGGAAGGGTCCTAGCATCATCTGATAAACTGATATGCCTAAAAGGATAGTTAGATATCGATCGGTAAGCGCCTGCTTCTATGCGGGGAAAGTAATGGACACATACCTTCAATGGATGTTGCACTTATGGCGGGAGTGCAGGGTTG
The DNA here is from genome assembly GCA_018858115.1 of Tephrocybe rancida. Taxonomy (NCBI): domain Eukaryota; kingdom Fungi; phylum Basidiomycota; class Agaricomycetes; order Agaricales; family Lyophyllaceae; genus Tephrocybe; species Tephrocybe rancida. Next base: position 203,786 of record JABCKT010000003.1, read on the forward strand.
GCAGGTGTGGACGACGACGACATTGGAATCTGGGCTCTCGTGGGCTGGAGGTATTAGCAAAGAGGAAGGAGCTACGGCAGTGGGGGAGTTCATGGACATAGACTGTATAAGGGCGGCTAAAGAGTGAGGAGCTGATGGGGGTGGTGGAACGAGGACAAGCTCCGGTTTGGCGGACCCGCGTGGTGGCGTTGAAGGACCAGGGAAAGAGGACGATGGGGAGTTGTGGAAATATGAAAACGGCGTCGGTTGAGTCTTTGCACGAGGACGAAGAGTTGCATATTGCCTATCGTTCCTCTCTGATGTGTCTCGAGAGCTTTCTGGACCTGTCGAGTCAGAATACGACAAGCTCGGAAGCTGGGATAATGGTGACAGAGGGGAAGAGGGTCCAAAAGCGTCAGAGAGCATAAATGGATTGTCAAGATCAATGTCCTCTTGCTTGATACGCGCCGTCTGATCCCTATCGCCTTCCAAGTTCCAATCTTGGTGTGATTCATTGTAGTTGGACTCCCACGACCAAGTATCTAGAGACTCCTGCTTGATGCGGCTTGTAGACTCTACCTCGAGGACACCAGCGGCTGCCTGTGCAAGCACCTCCGCAACTTTGGCACCAGCTATGGAGTGATCAAAGTCCTCCCATGCCTCCAACATGCCCTGCACGTCCGTCGGTTCTTCTTTCACGATAATCTCCGGGAGCATGGCAGGAGCTGAAGGCGATCTCGGTCCGGGGCTGTCCCACATGTCTCCATCACCTTCGCTATCAAGGTCCGCGTCCCAGCCATCTGTGTCAGCGGTAGAAAAACGCGGAGCAGTCGAATGGCGCCGGGCTCCCGTCATAGTGATGTGGAAATCGTCGTCTTCGTCCTCAGAATCGGGGGGAAGCGAACCGACACTATATGCGACAGATGGAGAACGTCGATATGGGTCGTTGTGAGTGTATGGTGAAGGGAAGTAAGGGTAGGGCTCTTCGGTGAAAGATGGCGTATAGCAAGGAATTGAAATCGACTTTCTTGGGTAGGGCGGTAGGGACCACGGCTCCTCCTCAACCGGTTGTGGTGGCGAGGGCGCTTCGTCTGCCTCGGAGGATGATGAGTCGACTGACATGGAATCATCGTCTGAGGATTCGGAATCAGAAACGTCGCTATCTTTGGAAGTGCTGGGTATTCGAGAGTCCGCCATTGTAGAAGTCGACGCGGAGCCTGCGCGACACTGGAGGGGCTTGAGGCGGAGGGTGAGCTTGACTTTGGGCGGGGGTTGGCCTTGGTCGTTATCCGAATCGGCACCTCTCGCCGCGCAGCCACGCAGTGGTCGTTTTCGCTTATCGCCACATTGTTCCTGCCTTTCCCTTTCGCGTCGCTTCTTTTCCTTCGCCGCGCTCATGCTCCCTTTCTTGCCGTCCTCTCCGTAATCACACAACCTGATGCCCGCCTTCGTAAATGGACACTGAGAACCCGTCGAGCGGCTCAAGTACCACACGACGGTACCGCGTCTAAAGTTTGTGACTCTATTCTCGGGATTGGCGGTACAGTGCGCTCCGCCTGAACGAGAATAAAGGGCGGGTAAGAGGTCGTCGTCGGAGGCGGTTCCAGAGAGTATATGGCGTAAAAGGAGAGGCTGGTCTTGCTGTGCATCGCAGCGCTGCATATGAGTCCGAATATAGGTAGTGATGGCCTGGCTCGCGGCGGACACACTGCGGGGTAGATGTCAGGTGAGGGTTGCGGCTGACAGGCTAATACATACTTTTGACAGACGAGACCAAATGTTACAGTCATTTCGGCAAGGTCTTTGATCGTCATTGCGCGATTGTCCTATTGCAAAGTTAGAAGAAAGGGGAGATCGAGAACGACGCGAAGACATACTACTGAAAGAAAGGAACGGCCTATAGCGAGAAAGACCTTGCTATTAGCATCATCTGGGTGAAGGACGATGCCTGGAGGTGGAAACTGTAGGCCATTTGATTGTACGGCTGGCTGCTGGGAGGGTGCCCGATGGTCTGGAGACTGGCGGAGGCGTATAGAGGGTTTTATTGTAATATTTTGGCGAATGCGGGTTGCATAGGAGTGTTGTTGTGTGGCGTCGGGTTGGGGCTGGTTCATTGCCCGGTGGAGGGAGGAAAAGAGTTGTGGCGGGCGATGGGGGTTGTAGAAAGAAAAATCAGGGGATCCTCTGCGAACCGCCTTACTTCTTCTCAATCCCTTTACGCAGCACAACACCATCCAAAGACCCCAGTCACTCTATTTTGCCCCTCATTCTTACCCAAATCGAGAACTACTTCCGGGGTCCGACTGACGGCCCTGTTATCCGCAGATCCCCGCTCAGATTCGACGCGACCAGGCCATCAGCCTTTGATCAATGCTTCCCTGCCAACTCACCCAGCTCCATCCTCTCCAGTCGCCATGAAAGGCCCTGCATGTGCTAACATATGGCTCGCAGTAACTCACGGCACCATACATAACGACCATTCAACGTCAGTAAACCCTCCCATTGTTTGTTGCCTGGACCTCCCACTATTGTTTGACGATACTCTAATAGGATTGATTCTCCAGTAGGGCGCATGCGTCGCGGCTTCCCTGAACCGATGTTGCCTTGTCTATTTTCCAATTCCGCGCCCGACACATCTTTTTCTCTTCATGAGCGCCTGATAATGACCTCCTTTTTCCCCCAATGTTCCTCCTTTCACATGCGCACGTTATTACTATATCTCGGATACCAGCCACTGACTGACTCCATCCGTGTCTTACAGAGAATGTCATCGCCACCGCAAAACATACCCGCCCATTCATTACGTAACATAAGCATCCATACTTATAATTACCTTTTTTTGCGTCATTCTCGATCATATTTCCGGACGAAACATGATCAGGTCCAAATTAGGTCGCCTCACCATATCAGCAAGGCGCGATCACTGATCACTACATTACCTCCTTTGCAAGTTTGTTCCTCTCTATCTCAATACAATGAATGCAAAGTTAGCCGCTTAGACACGTCACAAGAAATGATAGCAAGGAATTGGTCTCTGAATTCAATACAGGAGAGACAAGGTATGATAGTGGTCACAATACTAGTACAGGCAGCACAATACAGTAATAAAATAAGAAATCCCCAAGCAGATACACCAGTCCATCAATCAAGCAGCGACCTATTCAAAGAAACATGCATACAAGTCAGTTGATGCCTCCATACCAAGTCAACGGCCGTCAAACACACCTTTTTAGCCCGGGACCCAGGTTTCGCAGCTGCAGTGGTCTTTGACCGAGGCTTCGCGGCGGGCTGAAAGGATGACATCAGTGCGAGATAAGATGTCAAATGTTTCTAGACCAACCTTTGTTGTCGCAGCCTTTTTCGTCGCAGATGCTGTCTTGCTCACAACGCCGGCAGCGGTCTTCTTTGGGGCAGCCTTTTTGGTGGCAGCAGCCTTGGCCTTTGTCGTGGCAGTAGTACCAGTTACAGCCTACGATGCGATGAGCCGAAGGACAACACAGGTGATGGATGATGTAGCCTCACCTTCTTCGCTGTCCCCCGTTTGGTAGTAGTCTTCTTTGCGGACGCAGGTGTGGCTTTCGCTTTACCAGCAAGGACCTTCTTCGTAGAGACCGCCTTCTTCGCTGGGGCAGCCTTAGTGGCAGCGGGCTTAGCCGCAGGCTTCTTGGTCGCAGTCGACTTGGCAGCAGGTTTAGCAGCGGTCTTGGAGGGGGGCTTGGAGTTCTACGCAGAATACTGGTGAGAATGCAGAAAGCCTGTAATTATAATCGTACTAACCTCTTTCGCACCGCCAGCGGCGACCTTGGCTTTCGCGGCAAGCTTAACTTTTCCAGATGGGCCCTTGGGCAGAGAGAAGATACCAGCTTCGGCACCGGTCGTGATCGCGCGGTTGAGCTGGTAGATGTTGGCGGCGGTGGACTCGAGGTGGTATGTCTCCTCAGCATACTATTGGTTAAGCGCGTTGAACAAACGGATATATGCGAACACATCGGGTACATAACATACCTTCTTGATAGTGGAACGGGAAACGCCCTGTCGGGTGTCCTCCTTGTTGTTGACGATGCACTCCTACCACAAGAGGTTAGGTCTGACATGAGGTTAGGCAGGATAGGGGACAACATACGGTAACGATCTCCTTCCACGACGGGTGCGAGGATGTGGCGGCAGTCTTGGACTTGGGCTTCACAGCAGCCTTGGTGACGGCCTTAGCCTTGGGGGCCGCCTTCGCCTTAGCAACAGCGGGCTTCTTCACAGTGGCAGGCTTCCTGGTCCTCTTGGTGGCGGGCTCTGACACAGCGGGCTCCGACACGGCGGGCGCAGCTTGGGCAGGCTCGGGGGAGGCAGAGGTGTTGGAAGACATGCTAGGGTTGGAGGGGTATGGGGATCTAAAATCTAAGTAGATGGTGGGGGTTAGAGACAAGCAATGAAAAGGGGGCGAACTTGAGGGCGGTTGGTTTTAAACAAAAGCCGACGGCGCGTTGTTGTATGTATGCGTCATGTGATGCACGGGAAGTGGCTGTGTCGAATTTCGTTTTGTTGATCGTCCGACCACAACTCGATACGCGACCGCGTCTGTCACGTGGGTCGCGTGCTTGTATTTCACCGAGATTGCCATCAAGAATAGGTTCTTTTCTTCCTCGATGTCCAAGTCCGCCGTGGGCGCTATCCCATACGATGAACAACACATATTATTTAGTATGTTCGTTGTATTTAGTGTTTCGCCATGGGCACCGTACAACGCAAGCACGAGCGTTGACTTCGATCGAAAAAGAAAACTTCCGTAATACAATCTATATCTCAAAACGTAATAATGGTATACAATTGCTCCTAATTCAACAAAATCTTAAATGCTCCATTGCTCTGCACTTTTGCGCGCACCCCGGTAGTTACCCAGCCCTCCTGGTCGTCCTCCGAAGGGATCGCAACAAAGTCGTCACCACTTAAGAGCTTGCCCACGGACGGTCCGCGAATAACAAGGGTTCCAGTGGGATCAGCGCCCAACTCCACTTTCTCGTCATCGAGCCCAAGCAGCTTGGCCTCGATGTTCACGCTCGGGGGTCCAACGTGGGCGACGAGAGCGTCTTTGAGGGCGGGGAAGTCCTGCAGGTCGAGAGGATGCGATGCAAGCACAGGGCCAGGCACGAGGGGGTGGGTATGTGCGTTCACGATCGGGATGGACAGTGCAATCCGGGAGGGCGTGACGATGGCTGCTTCCAGAGGCCCTGAAGGTCAAGTGTTTTAGTCGGCTGTAAACTCAGTAATAGAGCAAAGGACTGACCACCGCTGATGACCGCACCGCGGAGAGTTGATGCGGTGTCGCCAATAATTTTCGCGCGTGCGCCGTCGAAGACGAGGCGGTCCCAAAGACTCTCCTTCGTAATGAAACCTTCGTTGAGGGCGGCGAGCTTATGCCTGCGTGCAAAGGGATAAAGTATGAACGACTCCGAGGCCTTCTTCGCGATAGCTGATACGGTGCTTTTCAAGTGATTGGGCTTGAGGAAGAGGATCGTTGGGGACGGGATCGGGTACACAGTTGAGGAAAGTGTATCTGCAATGTCCTCATCAATAGTAACTGTAGCGGTGTTAATAGGGGGGCTTCAGAACGAATCAAAATTAGCACCTTCATTGGGGTGGTAGATTTTGGAGCTCGTTAGAGTGGCGAAACTGGTGCCTTCGAAGATGGCTGTGTAGGCGACGGCACGTCCGAATGCTGTGCTCATAGAGTGTGCCGAGACAAGGGTATCAAGCGCAGATAGTGAGTGAGACAAGGGGAATAGCGCGCGTGTGGCCGCCACTCCAGCGGTCATGTTCTCGTGGGTCAGCTGGGCACCTTGCACATGGCCGCCAATGCCTTCAAAATAAGATACAGTGAAAACGTCGCCCGGATCTGACGACATTTAAGCATATCAAAATCTATCGAGTACGAGTAAACTTACTCGGTAGTGCGGTAGCGATCTTTGCAACCCGAACACCCTCTCTTTCGACGTCTGAGAATTCCAACACTTTGATGTTGCTTGCAACGGAAGCTAGATCCTTGGGAGTAGTTTCGCCGACTACGATTATCGTGTGATTGACCGTTCGGTCTCCTTCGTACAGAAGTTCAAGGATTTGAGGGAGGAGATTGGTATGGGTGATGATTGCGTTGGGCGGCGAGGATTCCAGAACATGTGAAAGCAGGTTGGACGACGAAAGCGTTTGTGAGAGAATCGAGTGGGAGGCCAGAGCAAGGTCGCTGATAATAAATTCTGTGAAATATGTTAACGTCATTCCGAACTGAACTTGGTCATAGCTCCTACCAAGTCCGTCGTTGAGGAGAATCAAAACCTGGGATTGGTGTGGCTTCAAGCCCACAAGGCGAAGAAGGCCAGTTCCGAAAGACGCGACTCTGTCTTGTAGGGTGTGGTTGGTGAGCTACGATGGAGCGATCAGAGCGGCTAGGAAGGAAGTAAATAGAAAACACCTTACCCTGGTTGACCAAAGAGTACGAGCAGCCTCAACTTCCGACCTAACGAAATCAGACAGGATGTGGACGTCCTTGTGGGGTCTGACAGGGAACTAAAGACGGCGTTAGCACATAATTTGTTTTGAGTGACGCGGACACGTACCCTTCCCATAAGCCCCGTTCCGTAGTTTCTATAGACCGCACTCTCGGTGGGGTTCCGCACTCTTCCTACATCACTCTGACGGCCCAGGAGAATTGGATGAACCAAGGGTTGGGGCTTGTAGAGATTGTTCAAGAGAAAGACCGTCGCCGCAATGAGTCCGAGAAGGATGGTCAGGTCGTCAGTAACCAGGTATTCCGCGGCGACAGAAGCCATGATTTCCTAGAAATGTATAGATAAATTAGCTCTGTCTCTATACCACTGGTATGTTTGCAGGTTGGAACAAGTGAAAGGTATGTTCAGAAAGAGGAAGGCTTGAGTAGGCTTGAGTGCGGTGGTGGGAGAAAGCCGTATTTCGTAAGCAGCATCCGGCCCATGGTGAGCCGAAATGGACTAGTTCCCTCGTCCCAACCTCGTCCTTCTCATTAGTATACACGACTCTCTCTTTGCGAGCACTCTGGTAGACGCGTCCTTCTATGCTACCTCCATGATCAGGACTCGGAAAGAACGCGACAATCAGCCTTGAAGGCCTGGCAAACTATAACTTGGCAAAAGGCTTCTTCTTACCCTTGTTCTTGGAGCACATGCGATGGTGGCCGCACTGGTGATTGTGGTGACTGGGAGGATTTGTCTTGTGGAACATTACCATCTCCTCTCCCTCTCGTGCACTTCGACGCGCTATGGTATCCTCGACAGCGTTCATGTTCCTTTTTTGTTCCATTTGCGTCCGTGCGTCGATGTAATACCACGTGACTAATTAAGCAGGGAATGGGAGTCGGAGACACAAACGGCTCTCTTTCCACCCTTCTTTGTCTCTCCTCGCTCTCTGCGTTTTCTAGTTTTTCCTACCGTCAACTTTCTACATCTGATTATCATCTCTACTATGCCTACTATTGCTAAGAAGGCCAACACTAAGGCCGCTACCAAGACCAATGGCGCTGCAGCCAAGTCTCGTGTCTCGACTCACCCCACATGGGTGGATATGATCAAGGTTTGTGGAATGCACAGCACCCCCCTTCTTCGCCCGCCACAGTACCTCAACCTCACCTCTAGGAATGTATCATCGCGCACCCTGACGAGGCCCGTACTGGGGTTTCACGTCCCACAATCAAGAAGGTGAGTGCTCGGCGTTTTACCCTGTGTCCCCCTTTACCCCCCTCACGCTACACCTAGTTTGTTGAATCGAAATACCACGTTGCGCTCGATCATACTGCAGCTAGTCAGCTCAATCGCGCGATCACCTCCGGCAGCGAGAAGGGTACATTTGTGCTCCCGAAAGGTTAGTGGTCTATATATCTCAACCTGACGATCAAGTTCAACAATGCTGTTCAGGACCCTCGGGAAAAGTTAAGCTCGCTCCTAAAGCTCGTACGGACGCTGCCAAAGAGGTTTGTGCTCGTTCTTTGCCCTTCACAATTTCCGGACGATAATGTTCGCCGTTGTCAAGAACGCCAAACCCATCTCCAAGAAACCCGCTTCCACTAAAGGAGCAGTGACCAAAGCTCCGGCCACCAAATCTCCAGTTACCAAAGCTAAAGCCAATACTGTTAAGTCTGTTGCTGCGAAGAAAGCTCCGGCGGCGAAGGCCCCAGCTAAAGCTAAAGCTACTGCTACCAAGTCAAAGCGAGTCACTGCCAAACCTGCCGCTGCTGCTCCCAAGGCTGTTAAGAAGGGCACGACCACAGCAAAGACTGCAGCCGCCAAAAAGCCCGCGGCGGCGGCGAAGAAGACGACGACCGCGAAGAAAGGAGCCACCAAGAAGGTATGTGACGTCCGTAGCGGCCTAGATTCTCCTCATCCTTACGTTGCTTCAGTCTGTCACTGGCGAGGCGAGGAAGCCTGCGAGGAAGCCTACCACCGCTAAAGCTCGCGCCGCCACCAAGCCTGCTACTAAAGCCAAGCCCGCCTCCAAGGCTAAGCCGGCCTCGAAGTCTACTGCAAAGAAGCCTGCATCTCAGAAGGTCATTGTTGCATTGCCTGTTACCATTGCATAGACTGAACTAACAACCTTGCAGGCTTGAAGATGCCTACCTTCGCTGTGTGTATATCCTGTCGTTGGGGATCAAATGTGTAAATGGTCAAGTTGTATTTGTATGTTGTACGGTCGACGTCTTAGGATGTCTGTATGTATGTGATGTCTTGTATGTAATATCTAAATTGTATTGGGTTCGGAGAAGATGACCTTGTATGTAGTGATCATTAGTGTGTGCCATGTCTCGATCGGGATCCACAAATCTCTTTGCAACTCCTGAGTGCAAGACAAGAATTAGGGTAAGGACTGGGTATACGGGAGTAGATGGGCAGTAGATGAAGAGGATATCTGTCAGTTGTGAATGTACAACGAAAAAAATCAATCAAAGTCCCTGAACACGGAACAGAGTCGTAGATGGAAATACTTTCTTCGCAACACCAGACCATATAGCAACAGGATCATTGACACTGTAGATGAACGTTGTAAGCCTGCCTGAACCTGGACAGGAGGAACGTACTTGTCAAAAGTCAGCTCAAAGTTGAGGTCAGCAGGGTGATCTTGCCATTCTACAGAATCATTTAGAACGTCTATGGTTGACAGCAGCGAGATACACATACCTTCTGGTTCATCTTCATCATCGATGCCAAAGCCCAATCTCCATGTGATACCTTGGACACTGTTCGTCAAGCTAACATGGCGGGATCAGTGGCGTTTCACACAAATATACCGGACATTAACGGGTAACTTACAAATCGGGCGGCGCAAGCTCATGGTCCTTCAGGCCCGTTGACTTGGGGCACGGTTCAGTACCAAACAGCAAGAACGGAGGATACGCCACGGACTTTAATTTCCGTATCAATGGTCGAAAACCCAGTAGACTGGCCGCCGACTGTCCCACAATACTGTTGAGGAACACCTTGTTTTCCCCCAACTACGACCGTCTTGACGCCATCACGCTTGGACATGGTTATCTGCATTATCATTCCTGGTATTAGGTTCAAGGTCAACACAAATAGGAACGCAGTACTCACGCTGAAAAGCGAACAAGAGCTCGCACACCTACGCGTCATGAGAAGGATTGCACGAGTCATTGGATGCAGGGTTGCCCCTCGACATACCTTCCATTCGAAACAATTACAACATTTGTTGGGTCGAAGAGCGCCTTTTCAGGAGGATCCCAGCGGAAAGGTTGACATTCTTGCCCCAATCTAATATCAGCGTAAATGGCAGGCAATGAGGCGCCCAAAAGACACAAACATGCCTTGCAGAGAAAGCGTCTTTGTGTCCATTGATGATTTTGACAGTCGGAGCAAACCATTCTCTGGGTTCTGAGAACGGAAGATGGGAGCCATTCCTCCACTGTGTCGGATTGTAGTACAGAAGTTCATCAGGGTCGCCGCCATCGGAAATTTTCTCTGCAATCAGTTGGGCCAGAGGGCTTGCACGGATGGTGGTGTCGAGTCCAGCCTGAGGCTCCGTTGTAGATTTCGGGCCTATGATCTGATATAGTTCAGGACATGCGCCATCGATCGAAAAAGTCGAAACGTACAATTCTGTGCAGCCACTGTATAAGAGAAAATGAACATGAGAAGGGCAAGCAGAACAACTTTGACTTACGTGTGCAATGCAGATATAGCCTGAAGTAATTGTTAAAGCGAGACGTAGAAGGCAAGAGAGTATAATAGTAAAGCGCTTACCGCCACCGTTGTTGGTCTGATTAAGCGACACGGTATATTAGGTTTCACGCTTGCAATGAAATCAGAGACGCAACATACCACATCCACAACGAGCCTCGTAGCACCTCTAGCCTTCAGTTCCTGGAGGCCATTGAGCAAGCTCAGCCCGAACGCAGTGAAGTTATTCGCAGAGAAACTACCAAGTGCTAGAACACCTGTAACCTTATCATCGAGAAGATAAAATTGGGCCACGCTGTAGCTTTCATTCAGAGGAGGCATAGTTGGGTGGAGTTCCTCCGGGAGCGCGATATCAGATAGCGGCGTTCCATCGAGAATGACGTTCATCGCATGCTCCCTCGCCTCTCGGGGGTTGACAGAGGGTTGTTGTTGAAAGTATGCGATTGATTCAGGCTCTTCCGACGCCAAGAAATCGACACTGTAGAGGTTATTCCCGTTAGTCGTCTCGGTTGCGCGGCAGTTGTTCTCTCGATATGATTCTAAATCCGTGAAATTCTTCGAGGCCGACCCGAATCTTGACCTGTATGGCAGCTAGTTGACCAGATACATGACAATAAAGATCAGTTTTTCGCAAGGTTTCACTCCTGTTGGCTCACCACAAACCGGTCCGTTACGCTGCTGTTGATGCGTAGAACAGTCAATGTAACGGAATCGACAAGAGGGTGTGTTTGCTGAGCGAAATTCCCCATAGCATAATCCCAGCCTTTAGGGCCACGGTGATAGCTTGCGAAGAACCTATGACACAAATCAGCTTCTACTGAATGCTCACCATTCTTGTAAACTTACGAGTTTTGGCGAGTGGAAAACGATTGGTAGCCACCAGTAGTCAATGCATTGTTATTGATGGCTAGGTAAGGGTCCTGCTCGTTGATAAGCAGCACCTTGGCTCCAGACAACTATGGGATACGTTAGCAGTAGTACTGTGCTGCTACAGAAGGGCTACGTACGGAACTGAGCTTCCCATTGAGATCTCCTGGCAGTGCATCCTCCCAGAACTGCATTTCCTCCCCAAACTCTGCAGAGGCGACCTTGAATGCCTCTGGCGCGATGTGGACGTTCTGTGTGCCATGGGCGTCCGTTAGAAGGACAAGCGGTATTGGGAGGTATGTAACGTAGAGTGCTGAGTCAATTGTTAGAGATTTGGGCGCTGATATGACTAGTTATAACGTACAATCGTAACAATAATTGTACACTCCGCAGTGACCGTCATTGACACGCTTGAAGGAACGGTATAGGTCCAAGTGAAGATCAAAGTCAGACGCATATCGTTGTTGGCTTATTCTTGCCAAGTCTGCCTTCAAATCCTCGTGAACATCTTTGTCATAGGGTGGCGGCGCTTGGATTTGATAGTTCACTGAGGTGTGGAAAGCGAGAGTCTTGTTCACGACTTCTATAACCTGATTGTCTTGAGAGCCTGTATGCAGAGAAGTCGCTGATATTTCCTTACATTTGCCTTTACGTCAGGATCCACTGGAGCTGCAGACAGACAGGCACGCGCTTCACTGGGTAGAACCCACTTCTTCCCAGCGATGCTTGCACATGGGTCGATAGACAGCGAACCAAATACTGAGGTGATGGCCAGGAAGCGCATAGCCAAGAAGAAACAGCCTCTCCCCATGCTGTCGTGTCCTGAGGTCTGGTGGAGTAAAGAGTAAGACGGTAAGCTTCAAGTTTGAACTTCAAGCCCATCTGTCACACAGGGTCGCGCTTCGTCGCGAAGCATCACATGACGACACTTTAAGCGCCAAGATCGGCGCCTCACCTCGATCGACGGCGAAGTTGACCGCCTACAAGAACAATAACGTTCATGGGAGACAGAGTACCTGAACGTTGAACCCTGAATTTGGACTGTAATACACGCCGCACGGCATGGACGACGCTCACAGCCTGGTGCGCGATGTAATCGACCGGCTTCAACGACCAGTGCCCGATCTCTCGACGCTGCTCTCCCTCCTTTGCAGTCCTCTCGCATGCCTCGGCCTCCTACCCCCACAGTACAGACAATTTAACTCCTCTCCTCTCCCCGATGGGTCTGTAAACATCCAAAGACACCTCCCTGCTCTCCAGCGTGCCCTCTTGGAATACATCGCGCCCACATGGGACTCGTTGCTAGCAGAGGAGAAGGCTTCATTGTTGTTAGATCAGTTCTTCTGTCCTGACAGCTTCTCTTTTGCATCCTCTTCGGCTGGAGATGTGGCAGTGGTGGCCTACGCGACAATAACATCCCAGCCCCTTACGCAATACGCCATTCATCTGTTGACACGGTTGGCATCCGAGTATCCTGTGGATCGGCTCCACTCAGCAATTTTCTCAAATAAAATAAATGATGAAGTCGTCCGTATGCTGGCATGGGAAGACTGTGTTCGGTGTGTTCTGGTGATCCCAGGGAAAGTATCGAACACGATTGCAGGGAAAACCGATGTCCCCAATCAGCTAGAGCACGGGACTTACTACAATAATGTTTGCATGCGGGCTGAAAGTCTAGTCTTCTCACTTTCGAAGGAAAAATCCAGAGGTTCGCCACTTTGTTCAGCCTTCCCTGGATGATTATAATTCAACCTGCCATGCAGACGTCGTTCCTGCCGTGTCATATTTGCTCTCAAAGCTGGTAAACATGGGCATCTTTCCTTCGGCGACACCAACTTCAAGATCGCAACCTTCTTTCTTCCAAGCTACTCTCCCGACAATTCGTGGTAGACTAACTTCAGAGTTCACCTCGGCATATTCTGCCATGTGGTCCTCCTTGTTTTCGGGGCTTCCCTCAACATTAACTTTACGCTTCATTTTAACATCACTGTTGGCGGCAACTCCTCCTTTGAAGCATGCGACAGAAGCTAAAGTTGCCACAAGGATGACAGTCAAGGAAGAAGCTAATACTCTCGTCGGGATTACAGGACCCGTTACCCCCGAACGAGACGAAATATGGGAAACTGCAATGGGAATTATTCTGAGCAAAGACTGGGAACCAAGTTACGCTCGCATATTTGTATGCTGGCTCTCTGGCGGCTCTCTTGATCGCCCCTCGGATGACAAAGGTTAACTGACTTGATATGTCGTTCCTGAGAACATACTAACACACAATACAGCCCTCAACATCTTCATCGAACAGATTCTGTCTGCCTGGTCATCTCCTGATCACGTCAAGCACTCACTCTTATCCCGGCACCGATGTAAGTTTAACGAGGACTTAACTGTTGAAAACTCTGCTCATGATTTGTTAGATATGACCTCTCTTTTTCTCATCGCGATATCATACCTTCCTCCTTCTTCCAAAGGTGTCATTGCCGTCTCGACATCACCTCTCTTCATATCTGGTATCGGGCTGTACGTTGGCCATCTCGACCCTTCAGTCCGTCGATGTGGGATGCTTGCCGCCGAAGTCGTAGCACACCGTGTCGGCAAGAAGCTAGATTTCGGAGATTGGGATGGCGACGATTCCGGAAAGCCGTGGGCTGGAGAGCTCAGAGAGCTTCTCAAAGATCGAGATGTAGACGCCGCCCTCTTCGATAACGTTGCACCCCCGAAAAATAACGACGTTGACAATGTCGAAGCCCCTGGTTTCGTAGCACGCGCTACCTTCAGCCAGCCACCAACAGGCTACGACTCCGATGATTCCATTACTGGCTATGCGTCGCCTTCATCATCTCGCTCTGCCTCTCCTACGCCATCGGAGCTTGATGACATCGAAAAAGATCCGACGCTAAATGTTGGCGCTAAGAAGGTCCCGCGTCCAGTGTATCTCGTACAGCTTGGAGATCTTTTGCGCAGCACAGGTAGCGGTGGTGACAAGTCAAGTAACGAGCCGCACGATGCCGACAAGATCGAAATGGCGCTCAACTACGCAGAAGAGCTGATTCGCAAGAAACGAGGCTATGGCACCGAGCTTGGTTGAGTATCTATTGCTGTCTCCGCGAGTTTCCAACAACTGAGCTACTTCCTAGATGAGAACGCGGTCAATCTGGTCTATGGCCTGATTGGACTGCAGGATAATTACGAACTCGAAGATTTTGAATTGAAAAGACAGGGAGCTCTCAATGCCCTGATAGCTTGTGCGCCAAGAAAAGCTGCTCCGTAAGCAAAGTAGACTTTAGTTTGCTCTTCACCGATTAAGTCTTCAACAGGACACTAATTGAAGAATTCTTCAAAAACCAGTACTCGACCTCTCAGCGTTACGTCGCGCTCAATGCTTTGGCCCTGGGTGCGAGAGAAATGGCTTCATTACCACTACCACCATCGAACGTGGCTCCGGATCGAATATCCTTCCCGAGCAAGAAGCTCCCTGCATCACTCCATGAACGCTATATCGGGTCAGGAAATCAGGAATTACTTCCACTTATCATGGATAGTATCAGTAACCGCGCCATCGACAAAGAAAAGGACGCATCTGCCGATAAAGTTCCTGAGATTACGCGTGAACGAAGGCTCCGAGTCAGCAAAGCACCTGGCATCGCTCCTGTGTCATCGGGTACAGCACTGGTCACGACACAGCCGACGCTGTCTCAGAAGCTCACGCCGCTAATCGAGGTTGCTACAGAGTATTTCATCGCGCCATTGATCAACCATTTTTGGCTCTTCCTTAGGGATGAAAGGACGCGCGAGGATAGGACGGCACACTATCAAGGACGTCAACAGTATCATGGCGCTGGGACAGGCCTCATACTTAACCCCGTTGTGCTCTCGCATTTCATGAGGACGTTGGCTATCCTTGTACATGCCTCTCAAAATGCTCCTGAATGGATGGCTGTAGTCGCCCCAGATGCACTAGAGCTTGCTGTCACTATTGGTGCCCGTCCCGTTTCTCGTATCGAAACTGACGTCGACGACGATGAAGAACTTGGTGGCCAGCGTGGAAAAGAGGCCTCTGTCTTGACCGCAGCTTTAGAACTGGCACTTGTAGTGTTGGATGGTTGTCTGGAGATTGACGGAGGCCGTGTCATTGGCCTTGAACACACCGCGTTGCTACTTGGAGCTGGGGAATGGGCTGGAAACATATTCGCGCAGCTGGAGAAAGGGATAAAGTTGCAGGGGGGAGGCGGTGTACACGAAACAAAACTTAGAAGGGCCGCGGCAGGAGTTTTGCTCAAGATCGACGATTTAACATCGAAATGGCGCAGGTCGATGCTAGATACACGTTGATTCAAATGCATTACAGTGCAGTATCGAAGTGTCGAGGAATCAGTGGTAGTACTTTGACGCATGTGGCTTTGCGACCAACCAAGCCTCATTCAAGGCCTTCACAACCTCCTCGGCTATATTGATTCTCTCAGTCATAGAATCAACGAGGGCAAATGGAAGAACGCACGTAAAGGGCCTTTCTCTAGGTCTAACAAGTTCTACGCGGTCCCTGTTAGAAACGCGTATTTAGATGTACAATGCTACACACCTGCTCGATGTGCTTCAAGGTCGACCCGCCAATCAAGATGGAGTCTCCGTGTTCGCGACTCAAAAGACTATGATGGGATACCCAGCGCAGAGCTACTTCTGGCAAAGTTAGATTGTGAGCCTCTGCGGCATTTCGGATGATGGAGAGGGCCTCGAAATATGGCTCATTCCAATATCTATCCAAAAGTCAAGTAGGTGTGGCGTAGCCATCACGGTGTTCATACCTTTTGCGATAAGTCTACGCACAGGCATCGTAGCATCAGTTGCACGGGATTAGTTGTGTAAGAGCTGATACAACATACCTCTCCTTGACTCTTGGCTGGGTCAAAGCGAGAACCCGCTTCTGTGGAATCTTCAAGGGAGGTGTATCTGCCAGTGAACAACCCTCCGCCCACTAAGAGAAGTTTAGCACTCCACTAGAGAAATATCGGCACTGACACTGCCCGCTCACAGGGATTGAACTCGTAGAAGCTGATCCCAAACTTCCTGAGACAAGGGAAAAGTTCCGGCTCTACAACGCGGTGGACAGCGTTGTAAATCCCTTGATATGCAGTCGGCTGGATGTAACCGTTCGCCCTACAAATCCCCACAATCTCGGCAACCTCCCAGCTACACAGTCGTATGAAGCCGTGTCGCGTGAAATCAACGATGGAACTCACGAGGTATAGTTGCTAATGCCGAAACGCTTGAAGAGACCCTCCTTATAGAGATCATTAACCGCCTTCAGGGTGACCTCGTAGGGCACTGTACGATCTGGCGCATGCAAGTACCACATTTCCAGTGAACTGGGGACACATTAGTATCTATACCGGACCTGAAGCAGCTGTTGACGTCAACGTACTCGCACTTCATGGCTTTCAGCGATTTCAACAGGTACTCGCGTAGGCCCTATGTAGTATCATGATGCATTGATTCATGTCAATACGGATAACAAACATACTGAACTGCTTACTTCGGGCGTATGCGTGATGAAGGGGGTATTACTATTGCGAGAAGCTACGCCCTGAATATAAAATCAACATTGTCTGCGCCAGAATTGTCCGACCTATCACTTACGGCGGTAGGCCAGAGCTTGGTTTCAAGTTTGAGACCTTTCTCTTTCCAGTTGATCTGACCAAGATACTCCTCACTAGTGCCCCCGGTGTATAACGTTGCCGTGTCAACCTTTCGAAAACAGCAAGTATGATCATGAGGACGCGAGGTACTTAGACTTGAAATATACTTCTACTCACTTCTGTATGTCCATGAGCACGGAACGCGTCCAAGATAGCTTCGATGTCTTTGATATCGTGAACGCGTGCTCCCGATGTGCCTTCTGCACCAAAGGTCATAGCCCCCTGTCGAGCGATCGCTGATTTAGATTAATGCTCTTGACATCGAGCAAGACAGGCGCAACTCGCCATGACAATGTTAATGGCACTCTTCTGTTCAAGGGCGGAGGTCGACATGTCAGATAACGAGGTGCGATTTCGAGGATCGAGTTAATATAGTTCCTCGAGAGTGTATTTATAAGGTAGATCGGATATTCGGATAATCGAAATTTGAAGGTACTAGTCAGTCTACGGTGATCGCGGAGCCTTTTCTTCATCACAATGATCTGCTGCCGCGTATACATGACGTCGGATCTTCAGTTGGCCTGAATTCGCTAGAACATCGAGCCGCCAACACCACACAGTGCACACAGAATAGGTCTTGTACCACTACATCACGAGCCCTGGTTTGCTATAAACACCCAGGTAGTAGGTAGAGTCGTTCACGTGGCCAACGGCTGATTGCTGGCGGAGGTGCGTAAGGAAGGGGTACCAGTACGAGGGAACGCGATATGAAGATCACGCAATAACAACAAATATCCTGCTTATCCATTGTGGCTCCCTAATTGTCAGCCTTCCTTCAGAGTGACTCCACATGGAACAGAGTACGGGAGGCAGATTCGGAGCTCCGCAGGACGTATATGGCTCCTCGAGGAGAGAGCTATGATCAGAAAGTCGTAGGAACCCCCAGTAATTTGCAATAATCAATAGGAACTTGAAGATAGGTCAGATTCCTTCGTAGATCCCCGAGTAATTGCGAGCGCACATCATGAATGCTATCTCATGCGGCTCCCCTCGACAACCATTGGTACATACGGGAACTCTCAACGCCCAACCTGAAGCCCAAAGGCTGGTTGTGGATTCATGCATTGCAGGCTTCTCCCAGGGCTCAAACGTTCACGCAGGAACGCTGTATTGAGGCCGGGAGTATGAAGCGGCCAATAGGACCAGCGTAGGTCGTCTTTCCGTTCAGTTGAAGCCATATATCAAATGTTTGAGCGCTGGGACTCAGAGAGGTACAGTATTCGTGCTAAGGGCGCAGCCTGGCACATAGATAGTGGCTGATCGTCAACGTAGATGACAGTGGGTGGTGTGTCACTGTAAGGCCACACATCTACAACAGTGGCGGGAAACCTGAGAAATGACCTGGACCGTGAGCCATATGCAAGCCACTTGAGGCAGATTATTGTAGCAGTGGTGGAGTTCATTGATTGTAACGCAAATAGCAGGCGATCTTGTCGCTGTAGTAGGACCGCTCGACCATCCTGAGAGTCGGAGTCAAGGAGAAAACGTTGTTAAATAACGCTGAATTTGGAGAGAAATGATTGGGCGATTGCACGTGAGCCGCGCTCTTCCGGACTTTCTCGACCCAGCTCATCGACTGTGGACGACGACCAATATGTTCGCCGCTAGACTTCCCAAGCGTCTTCCTGCCCCCATATTCTCTACAAGACGCCACATATCCTTGTCTCTCCCGAGAAAATCAGATGCTCTCTTTGTGGTCCGTCTTGACGTTTCGTCTACCTTCGTTGCTTGACTTCAAATGAACAGCACCGCGATACGCCGTACAACAACCCAAAGGCATGCCTTCATACATGTAATTCTTGATCATTATACTGACAGAAATATTCAGATTGCGTTTGCGTTCGATGCGGAGAACCTGAAGCGCGCCCAGGAAATCATCTCGCATTATCCACCACAATACAAAAAGGCTGCAGTCATTCCTCTGCTCGACCTTGGCCAACGACAGAATAAGGGCTGGACAAGCATCAGCGTGATGAACTACGTGGCTAAGCTTCTAGAGATGCCGCCCATGCGGGTGTATGAGGTTGCCACCTTTTACACTATGTTCAACAGGTAAGGGAATAGCCTACATCACCCAAATCGTCGCCATTATCGTGGTTTTCAGGGAACCCATTGGTACTCATTTTGTTCAAGTATGCACCACCACTCCTTGCATGCTGCGTGGGTCTACCGAGATCCTAGAGACGTGTTTGTCTCATGCAGGGGGCATCAAGCCTGGACAGACGTCGAAGGATGGTAAATTTACAGTCGTTGAGGTTGAGTGCCAGGGTGCTTGCAGCAATGCACCGATGTTGGTGGTTGGAGATGATTTCTATGTGCGTCCGAGGTCTTGTTCATCTGCACACAATATTAACTGTGGCGACAGGAGGATCTCACGCCTACTACCACGAAAAAGGTCCTGGATGCCTTTTCCAAAGGAGTGAAACCTAAGCCAGGACCTCAGAGCGGACGACGGACTAGCGAGAACTCGGCGGGGTTGACCAACTTGACTGGTAAAGTAAGTACACTCTCTTCAGGCGAACTTCTTCAATTACTGACACATAAAATTCAGCCATATGGACCTGGAGAGTTCTGCACACCGGAATTCCAATAATCTACTAGATAATTGAATTTATTTGGGCAACACATAATTCTTTCCCCTGTGGCTACCATCCCTAACCTGTGACTCATGAAATCAGTCATACATTCATCAAGTCCGTTGAGCCTAGCTCTTGCATAAGTCGTGTTCAATCATCGCCCTCCCCATCGTCGTAACCATGGAGTCCTTCACCACCTTCAGGCATTCTTTCAATGACGTAACTGTTGAAGTATCTGTATAAGAGGTTGCACATATTCGGAGTGATAAATCTAAACATACTTGATTTCTTCTTTGAGATCTTGGCAGTATCGGTCTGTAGGATTGTGTAAGATACTAGAAAGGACGCAATAAAGGCATGATAAGTACCAATAGGAAGGTCGCGGTCATCAGTTCCTGAAAAGATAGAGGTAAGTAGTGGCGTAGGGACCGGAAACTAACAACGAACCAAAAGGCATTTCAATCTCATCCGCGATACCTTCTATACCCATGAATGTGAACGCTACGACAGTCACAATAGGAACAGTAGCCCATCCAAGATCGTTCACTAATGTGAAAGGGAGTGCAAACAGATACAGGGTAACACATTGCTTCAGATGTATTCCGTCTGTGATTAAATCTCAATCAGGAATACACTAGCATGTAAAGACGGAAATACACACATGAGACAGGTATCGGGGTATTGGCGACGCGTTCCATGGCTGTGAGTTGGTCTGTCATGCTCGAGATCCTGCGCTCAAAGTTCAACGTCTGCGAGCTCAGCGGAGACAATCATTGACTGACAGTTGAATCATGGCATTCACACCTTAAATAGATATACACCATCAACTTCCTGAAATGATATGACATGTTGCAAAAGGAACTTACCAGCGGGACCGACAGTCTCAAGGAAGCCTTCCCTCCTGAAGTTGAAAAGAATGCGGGTAAGTTCCGTTGCGATGCTGCAAGCATAGTGTCAAAGGTGGGTAGATAATCATCAGCGCAGTCAAGACGCACACGAGAGGAAGCGGCAGTGATGCCTCGTCGGCGTAGGCATGGAACTCCACAGTCCGGTGGGTGCTACCCAGTAAGGGAGTCACAGGTGTCATAGAACCAGACATTTGCTTGCTGCGTTTTCGGCGAACGCGTTTGGTGGCATCCGGTCGTGCGCGTTCTGGGCTGGAACCCCTGCTGCCGCGTTCTGCACTATCGCTATCGTTGTTGATGTTGATCGCAGAATATGACCTTGGGGGAGCAGTAGTAGTGTGTTCCACATTGAAACCAACCTCATCAAAGCGATCAAAGGAGGAGGGCAATACGCCGTCGAAGTCGTCCCATCTTGTACCATCTTCTCCCCGGAGATAATGCTTGACTGCGAATGCGAAGGAGAGAGAGAGTTTGAGGGCTTCCACCTTCCTGCGCCGAAGTTGTGATGCAGTGACTTCGGACGCGGGGATTTTCCCTTTGACGGTTGGGGGCTGGCCGTCCGGCGAAGGAAGCACCACGCTGACCCAAATTTGGCGGGTGAGGTTTCGGATGTTGGAGCTCAGAGACGCAAACGATTTTCGGCCCTCCCAGTAACGGTCATACGAAGTGCTGTGAATGTTACGGTCAATGTAGGCACGAAGCCGAGGGATGATTCCTGTGAAAACGCGTGCCTGTTACTATTCAAGTGAAGATGATCAGCAATTGAAAGGCTAAGGTAAGATGCGAACGAACCGGAATACAAGGAGAAGGCCAACCTAATCGCCGCAGTCTCCTTAGAAGTTGATTGTCATAGACTTTGTGATGTGCTGCTTACCACGACGGAGAGAAGTGGGACAATACTATTTGTCTGCACCATTCTGTACCCTTGTGTTTGGGCATACGCTACCAGCGACGCGAAAATAGTGACCGTAAGGATAGGACCGATGACACGGCTAATGATCTGTGGGCAAGGATCCGTTTAACTCACAACATTTGCCCACTGAACAGAAGCAAAACTCACACTGCCTTTCAAACGAAACACATCGGGAAGCCACGAGTACTTTCATACGTGTGAGATTTGCTACCACATCTCAACGTATAAAGAGATAAAACCTTCCGCAAATGCTTTCGTTTAATTCGAGACGGCTGTTCACCCGCAGTCAGGACAGGCTCCGGCCGACTGAAAGTGATAGGAACTAACCCTGATATCTGGTAAAATTGACGAGAAGGACTTCTTCATAGTTCCAGTACCAATTACGCCCGCCATCTTGAGGTATAAGGCCAACCGCGGGTATGGGGACTGTCGTGAAGGTGTCGTGAAGGCAAGGGATCCTGGCCCCGTCGTGGCTATCTTCAGGATTATAAGGGCACATCATCAATTTCCCACGACCATAATAGCTGATGGCAGCAAAACCTTTAGCCGGACAAAGTGAGCTACATTCATGATATAACGTACAGCATAGTATGGTATCGCGACAGGGAAGGTAATGGAGGGGTTTATACGGAAAGATGCAGAGCCGAGCACAGACTTTTACTGGACTTGTAGAAAATTGGGGCTCGTAGGGTGAAATTTAAGATCTAGGTCGTTGTGAATGGATGGGCTATGGCTCCCCCGTCGCGTGCAGATGACTACTGGGGACGCCAACGTTTTGTCCTTGACCTGGCTGATTGGAGTTCTTGGGGTGACAGGCTTGACGTCAGAGTGGGAGTACGATAGCCGTTGGGGTACCCGGTAACATGGTGTGGCAAGGACATCTCGACGTTGTGATCATTATTAGTACCACACGTAAATGCATCTGGATTGAATGGCAAGGAGTTGGAGTGGAGAACTAGACTGGCGGTGGAAGAGGTTGACCATATATCATTATGCGTTTGATGGAAGTTTCAACAATCTTTTGTTAGAATGCCTACAGCAAGCCATTAGAGCAGAATATGAGGTGGCCTCAGAGGATAATTGCGGTTGTGTAGAGGGTCGCGCGAGCAGTATCACTGTGGCCCGTGGGGTTTTGTTGAGAGCCTGAGTTCAAGTTGGCTCGAAGGTTGAGCCTGAGTCGCGAAAACGACATTCACGTGTAAGTGACAATCAGTGTCACGCCGCAAGTTGTCGATGAACTGCCAGGTCGACCAGCGCCAACGACAGTCTTCTGCTTTGTTGTTGCAGACATGACAGATACAACAGATCCTTCGTCTGCTATCAAGGCGATCCATCTTGCATCGAAGAAGGTACAGCTAACAACTGAGCTCGAGGATTCCATCGAACAACTCAATTCAATCACTAGACTCCTTGTGAGTTTACGTCACTTATCATTCTACCACTGTCTGAAATCCTGCATAGGACTTCCGTTCTCCCTCTCCTGCAGCCTTACAGTGCTTAACATCCCTTTTACGAAAGAGCTTGTTACCTTTGTATCGTACTTTCCCCATCCTCGGTATATGCTATGCAGTCGCCGTCCTAGTCAACATCTTCGAGACAAAGACGCTGCCTGCACTGAAAGACAACTCAGGAAATCTGGTGGCTTCATGGGAAGCTATTCAGGCCTCACTGTTGTCAGGTGTACTAGTAAGCATGCATTCATGACATCTCAGCCGAGGATTACTTACTATAGTAATCTACAGGATTTTCTGGAGGCATGTTCATCAAGTAAGCTCAGCCGATCCACATCCCGGACCACGATCTGATACGTGCAGACGAAAACCGTACTATTGTGGCCAATACTTTGTACCCCACTCTGCGCAGCGTTTTCTTTTTTCGAGCAGACTCGACCTTTCAAGCGGGCCCCCATCTCATGTATATCGTAAGTCCGTCGATATCATTTACACCCTACCTCTGATTCTCAGACGATATACCAGCTGTGTTCGCTCCTTTCTGACACAGTGACATACCACCCTGCTAATCAGGCGGAGTTGCGCAATCAGGCCATTCTTGGCGGGTGAGTGGAGTGCCCCCACTTTTGAGAGCCGGCTCCCTCAGTCTGATGCCCTTATCTTCAGTGCGGATATAGGTTTCATCCTATCGAAGAGCAAAAGTATTGGCGTTTCTCGATATTTTGTTTTTCATGGCTCACGGATGACTGCAGATATCCTGGTCGTTGAAGGACTCTTGGAACTTTTCCTTAAATTGCTACCCTCGAAATCCAGAAAGGATTCTGCCGAGGCTCGCGTGAAGTATATCCGGGATGTGTTCGATCCTGCGAACTTTGGATGCAGCGCTGAGCTCATAAAGATGCTCGAAACAACGCCGCCCACTGCTGATTGGGAGATGGTCTTCATCAAGATCATTGATCTTCTTGGAAAGTCAGATCCGACGTTGTGAGCCTAGTCGAACGGTCAATGCGGGATTGAATGGTTCTAACTTCATGCCAGCCCTCAATCCTTCAAGATCGGCGATTTTCATGTTCAAGATTCTAAGTCCTACAAGGTCGAACGGCTTTACGTCGACCCTCTTGGATTTGTGGCAAACATTGACGAGGTGCATACCATATATGCTGGTTCTCATTCTTGCTCAAGGTCTTGCTGTTTAGGACGATCAAATTGAAACCTTGCACGCCCTGTATAAGAGCATACAAAGCCTCCAGGTCGCTATGCCCAGTAAAACAAAGGCTCGCATCACCATCTTGTTCTCCCCTCCACCAGCCATTGACGAAACTGCCATTGCAACTACCGAAAAGGGGGCGGCTGTCTCTTTTGACATAGAAGGCAAAGAGATCAGCAGGTTCTTACAATCTTTGGAACTTCGAGGCGTTGTGAGTTTTATTTCGGATGAACCATCGTATGTAGTGATGAAGGTGTGAGCTCAGAAAAGCATTGGCCAAGTCGGGAGAAAACTTTCGAAAGCCGAGAGAGTCCTTGACCTCAATTATGACCCGAGCGGGAAATTTGCTGTTGTCTCGACACAGGTGTGTCTAATGGATTCTGTTCGTAAAATTCAGTACACTCAATGTGCGTTCTTTCTTCTCCAGGAAAAAGGACGAGACCTTGCGCGGTGTGAGTCTCTCAACTTTTGGCCACTCTGCACATACTCATGCATCGCAGTATGGGATATCAGCAATTCACAAGCACAGGCTGGACAAGCCTTACCTACCTCACCATTGATGAAGGCGTCAGAAACACCCGGATTTGCTCCGCCCGTACCTAGTCTGACATTGGCTCCAATAACGACACCAGTCAAAGGATCGACAACCATCACAAGCCCTCCTTATTACGATTCCATCTTTGGAACAACTGACGAGCTGACGGACCCGTCCGACGTAGAAGAGGGCGTGACATCAGGGCGTTCCTCGCCATCTCGCACCCGGCATACTCGCTCTGTCAAAAAGGCACGACCGGCGGTTTCGGACTCTGAAGACGAGGCCCCTGTTATACGCAAGGTCAAGTCGAAGAGGACGACCATCATTCTGTCCGACAATGAATCAGACAGTATGAAATCCCCTCCACCGAAGGCCCCCAGGAAAGTCGAGCTTGTCTCTCCTACACCCACCAGACCCCGCCCAACCCGATCTAAGGCGATCTCGAAAACTTCAACAACTTCTGCAGCGGCAAAAGAAAAGATTGCGCCACCAGATAAATCAATAACTGGCGCTGCAAAGAAGACTGTTAAACCCGAATCTACTTTGAGCACCCCCAAGCAGATATGCCCATCACCATCTCCTGTGAAAGACAAACCTCCGCGGAAGAGGAAGTCTGCAGCAGACCAGATCTCGGATGGCAATGATCTCGAGATCGAATCCCGACCTCCTAAACGACTTCGTGCTAGCTCTGTCAAAGACGTCCCCGCTCCAAAAGCGCCACGAAGGCCAGCTTATGCTAAGCGTTACGGTAGAAAAGGACGAACATCATCTCCGGCCCTGCCCTCTGGCCTCGACGTTAATTTTGACGAACTTCCTGCACTTTCGACTGAAACTTTTTCCAAAGTGGAAGAAAAGAAGAGCAGGTTGTCGGCGATGAAGGGCAAGGGAGGCAAATCGGTGTCCAAAGTGACGACAGAAAAGAAGCTCAAAAACACGAAGGACGCTGCCCCCGGGGTACTGTCTGTTCTCCCGCAGAAGAAAGGCAACAAAGGCAAGACAGAAGTGAAATCTACTGAGGTTGTATCAAAAGGACTACTATCTGAGAAGGTGCGACAGTTCTGAAATCTCACCCATGATGATTGACTACATAACGCCTTCTCTGTAGGCAGCAGTCGAAAGCAAAGGTAGGCCCAGTGCCAATGCGAACGCCGAGTCCCAGCCTCAACGCCGGTCTGCACGAGTCGCAAAGGCCACTATCATCAACAAGGGGGGCTTCAAAATTCAGTCTACAGCTGAGCCTGTCAAACAACTTGAAGACAGTGGTACAAACGAAAAGACCGTTCGTCCACCAAAGAAGCCCCAAAGAGCTCCTTGGGAAGACATCTCCGTCGTGGATCTGGAGCCCGCCACAACGAGCATTATAGCAGCAGAACAGCTCGCTGCAGAAGGTCCTATCATCGAGGAAGTCGCGCAGGTGGGTTTGGAAGGTTCATTGCTTGGCAAGGTGCGTAGATTTTCACTACTAAAAGGTGGTGATGACCTTAATGTCTTTTATTTAGGAAGCGATCGACGACCCTAGTGCTTTGCACAGCGCTGACACCCAATCTGAGCCCCAACCTCGTTCTTCACAAACCGCGAAATCCTCCACCAACTCTAAGCCTGCTCTCATATCTACGACCGAACCCAACAACCAACCCCGAAACAAAGATGCAAGCGAGCAGGAAGTGCGTTCGCAAAAAAAACCTCAGCGAACGCCAAACCAGGATCTGGAAACTGCTTCAACGTCAATTAAAGCAGACGCCGTAGAAGTAACAGTCGAGCAGCCTGCCGTGCAAGATGGGATTGTCGAGGACGTCATACATCAGGCTGTTGGCGAGACTGCCATGCAGGAGGCTATTGCCGAGGACGAAGGAGATGTCCAGATGTTGGACCTTACGGAGCATATCCAACAGGCGCCCAAGGAAGCACGATCCCCGCCACAGAAGGTAAGAGAATAGTTTTCATATTTGAAGGCCCAGCCTAAGAGTCACTTTAAAGAAGGAAACAGCAAGAATTATGATTGATCTTACTCAAGGTTCACCGCAACTACCGAAAGTCACTGCCGGGAACGCTCTAAGAAGTAAATTGACATCCCAGGATGGCCCAGATCGTCGTTCAAGCACAGTAGCACTACCATCGCCCCCATTACCGGCATCATGGCGGATTTCCTCCACAAAACCAAATCGCCCTCGAGTTTCGTTCGCGCCATCCGCTTCATTTGCCAGCCTGCCAACCTTTGACTTGAGCTTTGAATCCGAAGCTTCTGTGCCCTCCCATAACTTGAAGAAGAATGGTAAGATTTGTATGAATGGTTTCCCCGTTGTGATACGCTGAGCACTCTGCAGTAGAAGTTCCTTCCCCTGACCGCAAGTATCATCATAAGTACCGCGCGCACAAAAAGCTCTTTGAGGACGAGTATGTTCAACCGACGAAGCGACGCGACCTAGATCCGATGCCCAAAATCATAGGCGTAAGACAAGAATTCGGAGCTTTGACATATGTTCTCATAAATATCTTTCTTGGCAGATCTTGGACGAGATAAACAAGGTAGGATGCATGCACCCAAATCACCCACTAACAGGACTTCCAACCTGGGTTTGAACAGGTTATGAAACTCAAGACGTCATATCGCTTCGACAAAGTGGGGAAGGATCTTAGGGCCGGAGAGAGGGCCATTTTGCTAGAAACTGCGCAGCACTTGGAAGCTATGCTCGCTGAAAGGTGTGTGTGTGTGCGTGGCTAAAACGTGCAGTTCCAGTTCCCATTACTTGCTTTGACGCCTCTGGGACACTTTTAGCGTACAGCACCACAACAACTTCGTCGCCCTTGAAACGCAATACGCACGCCACCATCGCAAGATTATCGACAGCCTGAAAGACGCGTTTGAAATTGAACAGAAGTTAACAACTTTTCTTGCAGGGACTATTCAAGACCACAACCGTAACAGTCTTTCAAGAAAGTTCCCGAACACCTTCTTCTCTCCGCCTCTCCCCTCTATCATACTGAAGCCAACCTTGAAACTTTGAAATCCGTCTCAAATGTGCCTTTCTGGATCCGTATTGCTTTTGCCTGCTATGTCTCTTCTCGGACTGCTCTTTGCTGTTTTCTGCTAGTTTGTTTTGTTGGTTTGCGCGGATGTATAATCATAGAACATATATAATATTGTCGGAGAGACCCCGGAGAGACCGAGGTTATGAAGTGTTGCACGAACAGCGGGGGACCACCTTTGATGAAATAACAAGGAATGAACCCTCCCTGTTATGCACGGAATGACCCATCCGTGCATAACACGGATTGGTCCGCTTTTGGAAGTATCCCATCAATCCCCCCTATACCTCCTCCTCTTACTGTAGTGTTCCCAGGCCGCTCCCCGTGGCCTGAGTGTCGTCCAGTGAGCTCAATATTAGCATAGATCAGCCTCAAATAAATACTATTATAAGGAGCGCGCCGAACCCCAACCCCTAACCGGAACCCTAACAAAAACCCTAAAAAGGAAACCCTAACAATAACCAAACCCTAAAATAAACCCTAACCGGAATAACCCGAGGCAAATATACATCCCCCTAACCCTAACCGGAACCGGAAAACTAACCGGAACCCTAACCGGAACGCAAACCGGAACACTAACCGGAACACTGACCGGAACACTAACCGGAACACTAACCGGGTCTAACCGCCCCCAAATGTTAGAGCACGTAGTCACGTGCTCTAACATTTGGGGGAGCGGCTACGCCGCTCCGGCAATTGATGGCTCGATCAATCCTTGCATAACACAGATGGGTCATTCCGTGCATAACGCGGATGGTTCATTCCGTGTTATTTCACCAGCGGTTATCCCAACAGCGGCTTCGAGACATTCAATCTGCACATTTAAGAAATTTGTAGCCCGCGGACCCTGAGCAAAATTTGATGCTCTTGACGTCGACGTTGCCTCAGCAAGGACTGACGCGACCATGGATTAGGGGGTTCGCCAGGGCAGGTTTACGTGCCCCGCTGAGCCCTACTGCTCACCCTGAACTCGTCAGGCATGGCAATGGCAGAGCTCCGGGTTTGGAGGCACGCAGCAGGGGACAAGCGTGTTGGTACCACAAGGGCAATGTCACTCGGCAACAAAATACAGTGACACTGACACGGGACTCTTTCCGGCCCAAGCTTTCCTATCGATCCTCACTCTCTGCATTTGCTTTCACCCGCCACTGTTCGAGAATCCCAGATATGGCTACACCTCCTGGACCGAACGCTATCTCCAAGCCTGACAGCGAATATCGCCTACCAACCGACGTGAAGCCCACGCAGTACGACGTTACCATTAAAACAGATTTGGAAGAGCTGGAATTCGAGGGCTTCGTGAAGATCAGGTGCGCCTTCATGCTCTGGAGTCGTCTCCGACGCTCTCTTACTGGTGGATTAGCCTGGATGTCCACCGAAAATCGTCATCCGTTACACTCAACACAACAGCTCTCGAGCTTGGAAAAGCGTACGTCGCGCAGTACCCTCGCCCCTAGACATTGATCAATGACTTCCCGTACAGCTCGATTTACTCTGATGCATTGCAAACTGAGCAAGAGCAATCGGGGGTATCGTTCAGCAAAGAGTCGGAGCGCGTTACCTATCAGTTCCCAACAGCCCTACCAGCCGGATCCACTGCTCATCTGAAAATTGGATTCTCCGGAAAGCTTACTGGGAACATGACGGGATACTACAAGTCTGCATACGAAGCCGATGGTAAACAGAAGGCGTACGCTCTGACCCAGTTTGAAGTGCGTTCAGCTCTTCTAGCAGCCGTGGTATTTCCTAACCCACTTGACTAGCCCACCGATGCGCGTCGTGCTTTCCCTTGTTGGGACGAACCTTTGCTCAAGTCCACCTTCGGAATCACCTTGATTTCGCGTGCGGATACCGTCAATTTGAGTAACATGCCTGCAACCTCGGAGGAGGTGTATTCAGCTGCGGCTGCGAAGCCCAACGAGCACCGGGACCTGGCTAAGCTGTATTCGTCTTTAGATGAAACTTGGAAGATCACCACATTCCAATCTACCCCTCCTATGTCTACATATATTGTTGCATTCGCCAACGGACACTTCGAGCATCTTGAGTCATCGGTAAAGATGCCTCTCAGCGGGAAGACCATTCCTCTCAAGATCTACGGTATGAAATATGTATAATGTGAACCCAGATCCGCTAACATTTGGCCCTGCAGCGACGGCCGACGTCATTCATCAAGCACAATTCGCGCTTGATGTCAAGGCTGCTGTACTTCCCCTGTACGAAAAGGTCTTTGACGTCGAGTACCCTTTACCCAAACTCGACACTCTAGTGGTATGTCATCTTACAAGCTCCCTTGTTTTATTCTGATGAGGTGGTAGGCCACTGACTTCGATGCAGGTACAATAACACTTTACCCCGTGCATTTTATTTACTCAACTCCAGTTAGGCGCCATGGAGAACTGGGGGCTGATCACTGGCCGCACAAACGCGTTCTTGCTTGATCCCAACAAAGCAGATCTCCAGGCCAAGAAATGGGTTGCGACAACCCAGAGCCACGAAGTCGCTCATATGTGGTAATTTTCTACTTGCTGGTTCAGCCTCGATCCCCGTTGAACCAGTCGATTCTAGGTTTGGAAACATTACAACTATGGAGTGGTGGAATTATCTTTATTTGAACGAAGGTGTGTATCCTGACTTGCTTCAAAAGTATGGTTACTGATTAGGTCATAGGCTTTGCTACCCTGGTTCGCATCCTTTTCAATTCGTACTGGTATATTTATCTGACAGTTCTGTAAGATGGGCGAAGTAATCATCGCAGGTATGCCGGCCTCAACTAATCGAATACATCTTTCCTGACATCATATTATAGACAAGTATGAATATCAAAAAACCACCGTGAACACAACTTACCTCGTATCCTTGCAGGGTTTTCCCAGAGTGGAAGGT
The DNA here is from genome assembly GCA_018858115.1 of Tephrocybe rancida. NCBI lineage: Eukaryota > Fungi > Basidiomycota > Agaricomycetes > Agaricales > Lyophyllaceae > Tephrocybe > Tephrocybe rancida. The sequence goes on from JABCKT010000003.1 coordinate 234,030, forward strand.
CGACTCGGAGTTCATCTCGGATCACCTCAACAGAGCTCTCAGCCTCGATTCAAAGTTGTCGTCTCATCCCATTGAAGTCGAATGCCCAGACGCGAACCACATCAACCAGGTATTCTACTTTGCCATCTGTGTTCTTCATCCCAAACTGACAACTCGCTGAGATATTTGACAGCTTGTCCTACTCTAAGGCTGCCTCAGGTTCGTGCCAATGCAGCTATATCATCTGTCGCCGAAGACTCAGATAGGATATAGTACTTCGCATGCTTTCCAACTATGTTGGAGAGGAACTCTTCTTAAAGGGTGTTTCGATCTACCTGAAGAAGAAGTTGTACGCCAATAGCGTCACAAACGATCTATGGGAAGGCATTGGAGCTGCGACTGGTTTGTTCTCCTTACTTTGCAATGTCGTAACGTTGGAGCTAACACATTTTTTGACAGGCAAGGATATTGTTGGCCTTATGGACAACTGGATTTCCAAGGTACGGTGTTACGTTACACCCACGGGCAGAAGCGCTAACCTTGTGATTACAAGATCGGCTTCCCTGTCTTGACCGTTACGGAGACTCCAACTGGAATCACCGTTCGCCAGGATCGTTTCCTTGAGGATGGCCACACAGAGCCTAAGGACAATGAGACCATTTGGTAAGATCTCCGCCTTATGTGTTCTGCGAGACTTTCGCCGTCTTATATGAGGCTTTAGGAATGTTCCCTTGAGCATTGTCATCGCCGACAAGGATGGAAAGGCCGCCCTGAACAAGGATGCTGTCTTGGAGGCACGCGAACAGACATTCGAACTAGACACTAGCAAGTCATTCAAGTTGAATGCTGGCACTGTTGGCGTTTGTGAGTTCTTCTGGTCAATGGTCTTTTATCAACGGATATTCAATGCCGCAATGTCTTAGACCGTGTCCTATACACCCCCGAGAGGCTTACGAAGATCGCCGAGGAAGCAGCCAAGGACGACAGCATTTTCTCGCTCAACGATCGCATTGGATTGGTGCATGATGCCATGGCACTTTCAAAGGCCGGCCTCGCCAAACCGAGCAGCGCTTTGACTCTCATCGACGGCTTGAAAAACGAGAAAGAGTGTAGGTCTTGTGGATTGTGACTCAGGTCCTCCTGCTCACCTTTCAACGTAGACCTTGTATGGTCCGGAATCTCGGAGAGCCTCTCAGGCTTGGTTTCTATCTGGTGGGAACACCCACAAATCGTTGATCAGCTGAATGTATTCCGGAGGGTAAGGCGATCGATAACTTATCCGCTGGATATACGAATGACCGATCGTGATTGCCCAGGCACTTTTCGTTCCGTTGGTGAACAAGCTTGGCTACGAATACGCCGCAACCGATTCAACAGATACATCGCTCTTGCGCACTTGTGCTATCTCCCAAGCTGCAGCGGCCAAGGATGAAGGGTGGGTTTTATTTCCCACCGATGAGTCACCGCGACGTTATGCAGTTACCACGTCCAAAATCTCCATATCTCCTTGTTCCTGACTCGAACAATGTCCTGACGCTATTATCGCTTCCGCAGGGTCATCAAGGAACTCCAGAGCCGTTTCGCTCACTTCATGAAGACAGGGGATGATTCCACGATTCCGGCTGATCTCCAGCGTGTGATCTTCTCTGTGGTAAGCACATATAAAGGTCTTCCACAGCCTTATTATTTTCTGATCCCCGTCTTGCAGGCCGTAAGGTACGGCGGAAAGGAAGAATTCGATGCCGCTGCTAGGATCTACGACAATGCTAAGAACCCCACTGCGAGGATTGCTGCTATGTATGCCATTTCATCTGGCTCCAAGATGTATATGTGGTTTATGGACTTTCTAGCCAGGCGATGGGTGCAACGGAGGACTCTGAGCTAATGAAGGAGACCCTCAAGTTCATTTCGACCAAGGCCAGGGACCAGGATGTTGTATACTTCTTCCGTGGCCTCGCGAGCAACCCCAAGGCTAGGCGCCAAGTCGTCCAATACTTCAAGGACGAGTACGATTCGTTGTACACACGATTCGAAGCAACTTTCACACTAAAGTCGCTTGTTGAAGTACGTGATTATCTGGCTTGCGATCTTCCGTTCTGACTGTCAACTAGTTGGCTATGGGTGGCCTGTCAACCGAGCAAGATCGTACCGATATTATCGAGTTCTTCAAGGTTAGTTTGTTCAGGGTTGCGGTCATCGCACATTAAACTGATTCGTGGGAAACAGGACAAGGACACCTCCAAATATAACCAGGGCCTAGCTCAAGTGTTGGACGGGATCCGCGCCCGGATAGCTTATATCGAGGTGAGCGTCGACGGTAGCGACGAAGAGCTTATACTGATGGCGACGATGAACAGCGGTCGACAGGAGACTTGGAAGGGTGGTTTGATAAACTGTAGCTGCTTACGTGATGTAGAGTCGATAAATTTTGAACTGTTTTATCACCATCGTCGAGAGTGGCGACGAGCTCGAGCGTCTTGCTGCTGTCCTTTGAGAGATTTTGAGTGCTGCTCGCCGTCTGATACGATGCCGGCCTTTGATCCTGTACGGGATGCTGTACTTAATTCTCCCATTGGGTTGAGTGCCCCGATACTCCCACTACCATCACCGAGCAGCACTCTGTCTTCACCCTTGGCGAGCCCATCCCTCGGCGGAAGAAGAGCCACGGGAATACTGGACCTCCTTAATCCTGCTGACACTAACGACCCTCCACTTCGCACTCCTCCACCTTTGAGATCTTCAACTCTCTCCCACATCCTTCATACTAGTGACACCGAAAACAAACTCGATGCGTCTCAGCCCCTGACTCGTTCCGCCACTCTTGAACTTCCATCTACCTCTAGGAAAAGCTTTTTTTCTTCAAGCCCTTCTCCTACTCGAGAACACGATTCACCCGTATCGCGTTCTCGCCCCTCATCCTCATCATCATCACTTTCCCTCTCTTTTCAAAACCAGAACACTATCACAACACGAATCACACAATCTCAGCCATCCATGCCACCTCCACCGCCCCCTGCACCCGCGACAATACCCTATAACCCACGGGTCAGAATAACCCCACCCACATCTGTCATGATTCCTCTCTCATCATCAGAGATGGAAACGTACAAAGACTATCGATATCGAGGCCGTGGATCCACCCAAATATCACAGGCGAAGAAGAGGAAGAGAAGTGAGGAGCCGTACCCGGATACAGACCAGCCACCACCTAAAAGATTAGCAGGGGATGTCGGGGTCGTGGTTGAGCATTGCATGTTGTTTTCTTGCCCCTTGTCAATCTGAAACCCTGACGTCCTTTCGCAGATAACTCGCGTCCAGACGTGGGCGTAGTACAGCGCCTCGCGTCTCCCATCATCGGCCTAAAGAACTTCAACAACTGGGTCAAGTCTGTCCTAATTACTCGCTTCGCTCATCGGGTATTGGCCGAGTCGAAGCCGAGATCAATGAATGGCAACAGTAACTTCAGAGGAAGAAATACCGGCTCTGGCAAGGTTTTAGATATGGGATGCGGCAAAGGCGGTGATATGACGAAGTGGGCAAAGGCACGGGTCAGGGAACTTGTGGGTGTCGGTGCGTCTGTTTCCCCGTTTACCTGACCCCGAGCTCTGACATTTCTGGTTATCCCCCGCGGTTGATAGACATAGCTACAGTGTCTGTCGATCAAGCACGTTCGAGGTGGGAGTCGCTTCGCGAGCCCAGATTCCAAGCGACCTTTGCAGCACTCGATTGTTACACGCAACCATTGACAAATGCGTTTTCGCCCGACTTGTTGGGCATGGATCCGTCGTACGATTACGACAGTGACGTCCGCTTAACCGGCGACCCATTCGACGTCGTTTCTATGCAGTTCTGCATGCACTACGCCTTCGAGACAGAGCAAAAGACGCGCTGTATGTTGGAAAACGTCAGTCGCTATCTACGGCGAGGTGGGGTATTCATCGGCACGATACCGAATGCCGAGCTCCTCCTGTGAGCCTATTTTTGATCACGTAAATTTTGTTCCATACTGAGACAAGATTCCTGTCAGAGAGCATCTCGATGCGATACCACCTGATGCGACCGACCTGTCTTTTGGCAACTCGGTGTACAAGATCAGATTCGATGAGCGCGAGCATAAATCTGTGTTCGGGCACAAGTACTGGTTCTTTTTGCAGGATGCTGTGGACGATGTGCCCGAATACATCGTGCATTGGGAGAATTTTGTCGAGTTAGTACCTTCAATCGATCTTCATATATTTCTGAGCTCACACATAACAGGATGGCGGCGGAATATGATCTCTACCCGGTATACAAAGAGGAATTTCATCAAGTCTTTTCAGAACATCAAGAACATCAGGAATTCGGTCCTTTGATGGTTCGAATGAAGGTGGTTGACGCCAACGGAGAAAGTTCGATGGACGAAGATCAGTGGGAGGCTGCTAGTGCGTCTCGTCTCTCAAAAATATCCTACCTTCCATTGACTCGCCAGCATCAGATATTTACATTGCTTTCGCCTTCGAAAAACGGTAATCGTCGTGCCGTTCCGCTCTCTCATCCTTTCAGGATGGTTCTCTTATTGGTTAAACACCCTTTTCCTCTTAATGCACACTCATTGCTATCGTCTCCTTATCTTAGTCACTATTTATATTCTGAATATGTTGTAGCTTATTATACAAGTAGAAAGGCATAAAAAGCTTTTGAGAGACTAGAGTTGGTTTAAGAAAATGGCTCCGCCGTATTTATAAAGAGGAACGGGTGAATCGTAAAATGGGATCATGGTCGTGGTCGTACGGAAAACGAAGGCGTAAATTTAAACAAGAACGTTCGATAGATGGTAACTGAGAATAACGTTAAAGAGCTAGAGAACTGATGGGTACAACGAGGAGGGGATGATTTAAGCACTGCCGGTGACGCGCTCTGCGCTTATTCCTGTCCGAAACCGACGGTTTCCCTGCAAATATCATGTCAGACAGTCTGTTAGAGTTACAATCAGCGAGTGGACGTACTCCACGGCAAGAGTAAGCTTATGTTCTAGGCTGGCATAATCCTTATACGGTGGTAGATCGATCCTATTGAAGCAAGTGTGACTCTTTGGAAGTTGTGACGGGTCACCCGATTTTTCAATAGTGAAACGACGGGGTCCGTCGGAGCCTTGCAAGTCCTTGAATCCATTGACGGGGATACGAGATGTGCCGGTCGCGAACTGGAGCAGGCGGGATTTGCGTTCCGGCGGCCAGCTACGGACACATTTCCAGAACCATTGGATGACCTCATCGTTCATCTCGTATCCGCGGTAGTCGGTGAATTTCGTCCAGTCATCGCTGTGTACGCAATGAGTGATCGTTCAAAATTTGTAAGGGGGAATACGTACACATCTATTTCTGACATGCCGCCAATCAACAGCTCTAGCTCGCGTTCGTCGAAGACTGTGATCAGGTCTTGGGGAATGAGCTCGCTGAAGCCGGACATGAACGCTTCGAACTGCTCCTTGACACGCTTGGAGATACGGTAGTCGACAATGGCGTCGACGTAGTCCTTCTTGTTGTCCTCGGTGACAGGAACATCGGCACCTCCTGGCTTGAGTTCAATGGTGACCATCTCGCCGAAACGCTCCTCCACAGTCGTGAAAGTTTCGTCAATGACATCGGTGATGGAGTTTTCACTGTAAATCAGAGTTGGAAAAGAACAAGATGATGGTAAAAGGGAAACATACAGCATCCATGTCATGCCACGGTGCAACTCTGCATCAACACTCTCCAAGTCTGACAAGGTGACCTTCTTCTTTAGAATCATCTTGTAGAAGCTGACAATGAAGTAGGCATCTAAGAACCGGCGATGGAAGATACCCAGGCCTAGACAACGTCCGATAAACTTGAAGTAGTTGAGATGCTCGGGATTGACTCCAGAAGCGGGGTTGATTTGGAGGGTGTAGTTGTCATGAGCGGAGTACTCAAAGAGGCAGTAGAAAGGGTTGAACATCTCATGCGACAGAAGGAAGAAGAACTCTCTGAAAACCCGAAATGAGAACAAAGACCGAGACAAAGGATTGTCGACACATACCTCGACAAACCACCATAATCCAAACCATCCTCGCCATCGAATTTAATCATCAAACGTTTCTTCAGGTCATTGGGCGTTTGTCTCATGATCTCGGCATAGCTGTCTTCGAATATGTGGTTCCTCCTGATCTTGATCTGGCAGTTCCCAGGCTGTGCACGCATAGCAGGCTGACTTCTGAAATAAATGAGCTTCCTCCTGAAGTCGCGCTTATACTGTGGTACATTGGCATCGAGAGTTGATGGTAGTCGAGGGTCGTCCCATGTCGTCGTCTTTGTGTTGTGGTCGACAAAATAAACCCGCGCAGTCGACGTAAGCCGCATTTCCCACCCTGAAGGTAGAGGACCTAGCTGGGAAATGGTCTGGGGTTGGAGGTTGGAACCCTGACCAGTCGGTCCCATAACACGGATAATGGTCTGCCTTCGAGGATCGACCCAGGTAGTTGTGCGCGTATTATGATCGACGTAGTAGGGGCGACCTTCCGGGGTATAACGCTCCTCCCAACCATTAGGAAGGCTACCACTCCCAGCCGTTGTATTTCCGGTTGAGATTGCTGGGGCAGCAGCAGCAGCAGCAGCGGCCGGTTGCGAGGCTGGCGTTGCTGATCCTGATGTTGATGACGCCCGATAAGTAGGGTTGTTGGCTTCAAGAAGGTCGTCGGCCAGGATGCGACGAGAATGTTGATCACGAGCTGCATTCGTTTCGCTGTCCTGGGTGTTATTGTTCACGGCAGCGCTGGCGGACGGGCGGTTCCACGTGGTAGTGCGTGTGTTGTGGTCCACGTAGTACGTTCGAGCCAATGGGTCGATTCGGCGTTCCCAACCAGGAGGCAATGGGCCGTACTGATCGACATTGGGATTGAAATTGCGCATCTGAGCGGCCTGCGCAGCAGTGCCTGCGGAGGTTGTGCCTGATGGTATGGACATCGGGGCAGGAACAGCGGCAGCGGCGGGAGTTGTAGAGTTTGAGGAAACAGTGATGCTGGTGGGGCGGGATGAAGAAGTTGTTTGTTCTGTTTCGGCAGTGGCAGCTGTTGACACATTGGAAGAAGATGGCATGACGGGGCTTGTGCTCTCTGTGGCGTGGGAACTTGGGGTACGAGAGAGTGCACCGCTTGGACCGGGTTGTAAAGCCAAATTAGAAGTACTGGCTGCCGGAGAATCGTCCAGTCCCATGTCTTGAAGCGCATTTGTGACTTGTGACGGCCCAGGGTTCGCTATCGGCTGTGCGACGTTCGTTGACAGGTACATTATGAGTTTGCCGTGGACAACCAGATTATCGTTTGATTTCTTGAGATCCAGCGTAAGCATTTCTGCGGGCTGATGAGTGGATGTCGATGATGCAAGAATGTGGCAAACGCACCATGCCCGTCCAGCTCCAAGTCCAAAACATCAGCAACCCGCACATTCACGACGCCCAAAAATCCCTGATCCTTTCGCTTGAATTTACGCTGGTCGAAAATTTGAACGGCAACGACAGACGATTCCTTGACAGTTCTACAAAATTGGTCAAATTACTGCGGCAGACGTCGCGGGGGACAACCAAAATTTACATGTCAAAGCTCTCGTTCCAATATGGATTCAAGGTTTTCTTGATAACGCTCGTCGTGTGAGTCTGCTCGGCATCAACTGTAATGACTGCAAAGGGGTCGGGAAGTCGAAAGACATCTCGCTTAGAGAGTCCATCCGCGGCAACAACTATAGATAACGAAGCTTGAGTTGGCAGTCTAAACTCTGGCAAAATTGCTGACCTGTAATCCTAATCTTCTTGGACCTGGGGCGAATTGAGTGTAAGAGATAGTTGATGCTGACAAAACATAACGAATACGCACAGAACGGCGACAGGCGGAACGGACATGGCGCTCAATACAACACCAGCAGTCAGCTGGGCGCAGATGAAGAGAAATAGAGAGTCTGTGCTATCGGAGAGACGCTCGAGATAGGACGATGGCTTTGGTCGTTGGCAACAGTCAGGTCAATCAACGTCAAGGTCCAGGAGACTCAAGGAGAGAAATTGGATGAAAAGGAGTCACATGGGGGTCACATGTCGATCGTCTAATTATAAATTAAAATTCAAAAGATGTGTTACTGTACACCGTCACGGTCGCCAGCGCCAGCTGCACCCAATATAGTCCCTCTGATATACCTCCAAGATTTTTCCATTGTAGTAGAGATAGAAACTCGTCAACGACGAAGAGTGAAGACCCCTATTCCCTTGACAATTCGTATTCGGCTAGTACGGTCATGGACGGATCAATGATCACCGCCTCCCGCGACCGCCCATATGTTCCCAAATTTGAACACACTCGCGCACTTCGCTTCGCCGACACCGATTGAATACTCTCCGTCTCCTTCAGCTCCAGAAGGCAGGCCAGCTCATCATGGCTGCACAGCTTGCCGGATCCCAGCTCGTCTATCGAAGACGAACACAGTCGTCGCATTACTCGTTTCAACGACCCCTTCCGCTCTAGTTGGTTCCCTTCCAAATCGACCCATGTTGTTGAGAAAGGCGAAGGGGTTGAACTTAGGTAGATTTCTTTGGACCGCTGGTCTTCTGGCTCCCCCGATCCAGTCGACGGACTGGTACTCTCCGAAGGTGTACGTCGGATGGTGATCTTTGCTTTGCGCAATGAAGTAGACCGTAATAATGCAGAGCCTTCGGCTGGTTGGTTATCTACCTCGGTCTGTCTGCGTTGAGGGTCAACCCGATATTGAAGTGGCCATGCATACCTTGACTTGGTCGGGCTTCAAGTTAACTGTTGACCTGCGGCGTATGAGCAAAGAAGAAAACTGCATAGTGGGGGCAATAAAAGAAAGATGCAACCGCAACGCTTCCGTCTACCTAGAGGTTTATATTGCCCAATTGCGGCGCAGGCCCATTGCTACGTCAAGTGCACGCCGAAAGTATGATTCATCGCAAAGTTATCTTCTCCATTTTCTTCACCCCAGTTTTCGGCCTTACTATTAACATGGACACTTGAGGCAGTCCCGGGCCTTCCGACCCCTACATCAACCTCCGTGATTGCTACGGAGCCAAAAATTGAATTGGAGACCATTTTCATAGCATTGAGGTATGCGAGGCATTTTTACAAACTGATTGAGCACAGAAAGTTAAATGACTATTTGTAGCATAATGTTACAGATGCTGTTAAAGCCCGCGCCTAAGCGCTTCTCCTTCGTTTCGCCCACTCGTGACCATCCGGCCGACAGAAAAGTAGTTGTGGCGTGCGGTGGAGTTTTCAAGTCGTGTCTTTCGACAGCACTGAGGTCAATGATCCCTTATAGTTTCTTTCACCACGCATGCCTCAATCAAACACGGTTGGCCTTTGGCGTAAGGGGTTGGGATTCCAGGACATAGTGTGGACTGCCTCGTTGAAAAGGAACTCATCGTTCGTTGTTCCAGAACCTTCGTATGGGTTCGGACCTTTGTAATGCTGTTTGGTATGCGGTAAGCAAACTGTGACAGTGGCGTATGCAAAGCAAAAGAAGCTTACCGGATTAACGATGGTCCTACCTCCACGGGTGATAGAGGGCGAGTTTTGATATATGGTGCTTTGCGCCTCTTGCAGATTCTTCTTGAAGGTGGCTACCTCCTCTTCCTCTCTCGCTTCCTTGCTCTGCTTCTTAGCGAGAGCCTTGCGACCGAAGTAGGGTATTTGAATCTTTAAAATCTTTGATGTGTGATATGTGTGGAACATGATAGGGAGGTGGAGTTGGCAGTGATGCATTTTTGTTAATGGGATGCGGTTAGGCTGGGGAATGTCGGTTCATGGCGAAGTGAATTTATATGTTTTCGAAAAGGAGTTTATGATGTCGTCATAGCCCTTTTCTCCTCGGATTTTTAAGAGTCAACCTGGCTGTGCGCTCGTTTTACGCACAGCCCAATTCGAGGTGTGGCGTCAAGTTGTGTTGTTCCGTTACGAGTATGAGTACTTGCCCATGCAGGCGCAAATAAGTATGGAAGCTCTCGATGTGGATGGCTTTTGCAAGTAAGTGCTCATACCCCTTACACAAGAACTAATTTTGGCTTCGCACGAAGTGTTCATAATCCGAACGAGAGTAGACCAAAATAAGCAGCCAAGCGCCTTTTGTTCATAAACAGCTTTGTTAACTACCAGGGACATGGTAATACCATTTAATTGTCATGCAGTTCTAGGGGTACAGTTCTAGGGGGTGGCAATGAAATACAGAAGGATCCAGGCCCGATCACTTGCAGCTTTCTTGTGGCGCTATGACGAGTGTCATCCAAAAGCTATGTGTCGTTGCTACTTTTTTAGGAGAAGACAACGTGCCACTCGCATGAAATGATGAAGTCATAACGCGACATGAAAGTTCAAGAAAGAGGAGATTGGTCGCGCCCATCCCGATTCGGACGCTTCTCTGCTTGTCTGTGTTGATCATCTAAGGGAGCCAAATTTGGAACGGCTTCTAAGCGGCGGCCACTGCACTTCTCTCTAAACTGTAACATTCTGAGTGACAGCTCTCACTGCTCAGGACCTGGGGGTATCTACAAGAAAATCTAGTCACTTCTAAAGCTCTATTTTATACATGAACGATGTCCCATATTCCGCTTCCTATGAATGCTGTAATTCCAAACCAATTCGCAATCGCTCACTACACTAACGTCATAAGCAGGCTCATCAACATGCTGCCAATGCCGAAGAATACCTGGGAAGCGGGCTGCTCATACCCGCTGCTTCAGAACACCTGAAGGCGGCTGAGGCCTACCACGCTGCTGTCGAACGCAGCAATGACGAATCAGTTCAGTGCCTGTCTGACCGGCTGTTTTGTCTGACCATGCTTACATGTCTTTATCTGCCTGAAGACAAAGCGGACGCTCCGACTGCTGTATAATGACCACATCAAGGCATCCAGGGAACTAGAGCGTAAGATCGAGAAGCTCAGAGAGGAGGGGAAAGACCCGGCTTTGCCTCAAAAACTTGTAGTTGCTCAAACACCCGCTCCTCGGTCCTCACGGCACCCTGGTATTACTCGATCTACCCCATCTACACCTCCACTACGGCCTATGACTGACAGCCAGAATACGGTGGACGAGTCATTCATGCTACTCGCGGGCCAGCGTGTGAGTCGCCCCATGTCTTTGCCATGTCCTTTCAACGTGGACTGACCTCTGTCCATGTTTCAAGTCCGATCCGGGGGACGCATTCAATCAGTTTTGGAACATCATGCAGGGAATGTTGGATAATCTATCGCAACCTGTGGCATTCGCGACTGTTCCCATGGGCAATACCGAACCTGCTTCGGGTGTGAGGACACCCCCAGCACCAAGGAGAGAGGCTAGTCTGAGCGACACCGACTCTGCCGATGAACCGATGTTTTCACGCCTTACCAGACGAATAGGCATCGGCCGAGATGCAAAGAGCTCTAACTCTAACAGTCGAAGAAGCACACTGAACGTGACAACACCTAATAGTGATGATGATGACTTTGAAGATGCGATGTTTGACGAAGGTAGGCCACCAGTCTTTTGACAGTAAAATCCACATTAAAGCAAGTTTCCAGAAACTCTTGGTGATGAGTTGTCGGAATCCTTCTTCGTCATTCCATCTGGGAATGAATCGTCTCCCATGGCACTGAAAAAGGAGAATGTGCGCCTTAAACAAGAAGCTGAGGCGATGAAGAAGCGTTTAGAGGCCACGGAGCGAGTGCTTCAACTTCGAAAAGAGCAAGATCTACAATTACGCGATAGCATCTTCCAAGCAACAAAAGAGGTAGGCCGATGGACTCAGACTCTATAATTACATTTCACCAATTGTTCGAAAGGCTCAGCGTGCGATGGGGGCTTCCATGGTGGGCCAACGACCGGGCGGCGTTGACTTCAATGGTCTAAACGTTCCTGCTGTCCCAATACTTGGTATGAGCTCGGGACGTGAAGCTCAGTATGCTCGCAGATTGAAGGAGCTTGAAGAGGAATTGCAAGGTGTTCGGAATGAGAATGAGAAACACGTTTGTGCCGTTCCATCGCATCCCGCGTTTCATGTATACTGACTTTTATTCGCCTTCGTAGAAAGCAATGATTGTCAAGTTCCGCGAGCGATGGGAGAAACTGAAGGACTCTGCAAAACGGAAAAAGGAGGCAAAAGCTGCCGCTGCCGCTGCTTCAATGGGTACGCGTGAGCGGATTGTCGAGGAGCCTGAGGCAGAGGAGGCGCTCGATGGAATGGGAGACTGAGTAAAAGGACAGTCCATGTAATTTCTTTCACGCAATCCACGCATCATGTATACCCTAGCTGTAGCAATAGTTCTCTGTAAATCGACATTTCATCCAAACCAGACGCCTACAACAATGGAATGGCTCGTTTCCCACTTGTCCAGCTTATGATCTAGAAGTACGAGACTCAGGTTGGGTGTATGGCATTTGCACTGGACTACTTTACATCAAGCACAACTTCTGCAGTCATGCAAATAGCCCATCGTCAATGATCTGAAGAGATCGTGCGAGCTCGTTGAAGTGTCCTTGTGCCACAACAAGACCTTCTGGTGATACCTCGCTCTCATCTCCTGTCTTGGTCGGGACATTGAACGTCACAACAAGGTCTATACCTTTGATCGCCACGCGGTACAGCGCCATGAAGACGTGGACTTCATCGGGATGCGCATGGTTAAACTTTGGGACTGCCTGCTTGCCCGCGAGGAGTATAGCGGCCGGTGTGTCGTCCCCACGATCGTTCGGCATAATTATTACATTATCAACCATGAATGACGCGGCCGAGTTATCATGGGCAAGAGAGGCGAAATGGAACCTGGGAATGAAGTTGAGCTCTCTGCATTCAGGATCTGGATAAACATGCCTTATGGCTTCGTTTAAATCTGAAGGTTCTACTTTCTCCAAAATTTCCACAATGATACTGACGCCCGAGTCAGGGTAGAGAAAGACCTCTTGATTGTCAGGAACCTGACGGATATTGCTTGCGTTCAAGCACAATTAGCACGTTGTAATAGGTAACAGATGAAAAACCAACGAAGCATCAACCAGATTGAATAGGGTTTGCGCAGTGATAGCACCACCGAAGAGATCGCGTTTGATAAAAGAAGCCATGTCGTTTTTGCCCAGATGATAGGTCGGCAGAAGTGTGCTCTGGCAGTATGGGTGGAAGTATTTGTCAAGGGTTCAGTTCCGAGTAGTCATTTTGTAGTGGAAGACCAGACCCAGTGCTTTCTCGGAGCCGAAAGTCCAATGTATCCGGGACACGTGAAGCGAGCGTGACATAACACGCGACGCGTCTGTCACATCTCGTGTTGAATTCAACCGACTTGGACGACTCCGAGGCGTTTGCCCAACGACTGCATTAGTCTCGTGCAGGATCCTTCTAATGGCAGAATCACGGCGAAGGTCAATGATGCCGCCGCCGTCTGACCCACACGGCGTTGGGCGATCAGGCATTCCTCAACCTGTACCAACCACGATCAAGAAACCGGCGACCAACATGCGCATGTCACTTACTGGTCCCGCTCTTCGAGCGCCTTATCAGACACCTGGGCCCTCTCACAACCCAAGGCAATCCATGATGAGGTCGCAGAATACATTGCTGCAAAGCACAACAAAGCCGAACTATGGAAGAACTCCTCTGAACAAGTGAGTCTCGTCGACTATGTTGAATTCTTCTCACTTATGTTAACTTGTGCTTCAGCAGTACGCGTCGTGGATCTATCTGGGGAGGAGGAGTTAACGCACCTCCGCCAAGCAGCCAAACCCTCAAGGATACTCGACCATTACGCGATAGACAGTACCAGACGAAGATGCGGCAAGAAATCCTTGGTTATCTGCAAGGCGCTGGCTTCGAAATTTCGATGGCCAGTCTTGCCAACATCACAGGCAAAGACTTTAGAGCGATCTTTGACTTCTTGGTTCTGACGCTCGACCCTTCTCATCCACTCGGCCAGGGTGCTCGTTTTGAGGACGAGTTTGTTCCTGCACTCAAAGCCCTACGATACCCCTTCGCGCATCAAATCGACAACAAATGGCTCGCAGCCCCAGCAAGTATGCATTCATGGCCTTCACTTCTCGGCGTCTTGCACTGGCTAGTCGAGATGTGTAAAGTCCGTTCATTCATATTCTCACTTTGTCCTACTGAACATGGTCCTTTCTAGCTACGTGGGGACTATTTGTGCAGTAGTCATCCAACTCTACAAAACCCAGACGACGTACCGGAAGAATTCGATGATCTGTGTGACCACCGTGCATTAGCATTCGACTACTTTGATCAAGCCTACACAGTTTGGCTGGACCTGATAGACGACTTCGTAGAACCAAATCAGTATCTAGAGGACAGATATGGTACGTGCTGTATTTGTCTTTCTCACACCGCCTGTCGATCCCCACATCCGCAGCCCGAAAGAACGAACGAGTTCAAACGGATCTAGAAGAACAAACGAACAGGTTGAACCAGATCAAGGCCGAGCTACATAAGCTCAAGTCGTCGGCGGTGAGTTCTTAACATGGTACCCTTTTTTTCTTCCTAATCTTTTGACAGGCTCCAGTATCGAAGCTGCAAAATGAAAATGGACTATTGAGAGCAGATAGTGAGAAATTTCAGAAAATCTTACAGCAATACGAGGGAAGAAAGAAGAAGCTAATTGACACAATCGCTTATGAAAAGGCTGAGTTGGCAACTGGCGGTGAGCTTGTGTTGACGCCGACACGTGGGCGAACTCTTATTCAGTATTTCTCCAGCCACTCACTTGGAACAGCTTAAAGTAGAGCAGGCCAGGTTAACCGTCGTCGTCGAAGACCAAAATTTGACACCAGAGGAGGTCGTTCGCATGAATACTGACCACGAAATGCTCTCACGAAACTTGGAAGATCTCAAACAAAAAATTGCAGAGACTCACAAAGTTGTGATGACCCTCGAGGTTAACGTGACAAATCGTGCAGAAGCGGCAGAGGAGGCTCTCGATGCTTATACCAATCTCCTATCGTCCCTTGGATTGTTTCCACCCCTTCCACCTCCGTTTGAGGACGTCGATCTCACTCTGGAACTCAACACCGCGGCTTCTAATCCTCAACTCCTTCTATCGGGAGCCGACATCAGGAAGGTTATCAAACCAACCCTCAGCGGCGTGGCGGAATCCAAACGCTCTGAAAGGGCATCACTAGAGAGCGAACGCATTAAAGTTGACAATGAGCTCGACCAGCTAACCTTGGAGTGTGAGAACGTGGATGAAGAGACTTGTGAATTGGAGAAGCGAGTCGTTGCATTGGGTGAACAGGCGGAGGACCTAAGAGACGTGAGTAACATTTTGTCTGTCTGGGCCATATTTGACAAATGACTTTGAAACAGGCGGCACAACGAGAAGCAAACGTTGCAAACGGAGAAGCGACCAGGCTAGAGCGTGATCTAGCGCATGCCAGGACTGCGGCGTTGGCCAATGGAATGGGGGTTAAATCACGGTTGCAAGCCCTCCAATTCGAGTTGAGTGTCTCTTTCTGCTTTGACCGTCTGCCTGCTGACAGTAATATTACGACAGTCACGGAGAACAAATGGAGAAGATATCCCGGTTGAAGGAAGAAACTGTGCGCGCTATTATCAAAAATAGCCATGACATTGCTATCTTCAAAGAGGAGGTCTCTCAACATCTGCGGGAGTTGAGAGAATTTGCCGAATCTGGGTGACAATTTGTTTGCATCTTTCGCGACGCTGTTTATGCTATCTATATGGAAATTTTGTTTCCTAACCTAGGATTGTATCATTATCATTATCTCGCTATCAAACATCTCGCCTTGTCTACGATCACTTGCAAGTCCATGATTCTGTCAATCTGGCGACGCTGCATTTGGATCGGACCTTGTAGGCTCACGGGCTGCTCGCGGGTGCGCAAGGTCTGATATAGCTCATGAGGTGTGCACGCTCGCATCACGAAGTGGGTTTTCCCTTGCTTTAAGCAACAATTCTATGTTTAGTTCAGTGAGGGCCGTCGATTGTCCATTGGCGCTCCTTCTCTTTTAGTCATCAAGGCAACCTATGGTTCAGCGGTGGCGTTGAAGACAAAGCAACACCGTGCCTTTCCTCTGCCACCTTCGAACTTGCGTGGCAAACAACGTTTTCGATCTCTTGCATCCGACATTCTTTGATGTATGTGGTAGATTCCACTGAGGATAGGCTTGACCAGTTAGGACATAGTAAACACTACCATTTTGCCCCGAGCTGGCCGCTGCTCTTCCGACAGTCTTATATATCAACCTGTAAATGATGTATTGCCACCGATTCAGTTTGAGCTATTCTTGGGTGCAACCTCAAATGGTTCATACAAACAACCCCCCACCCACAGAGTTGCAGAGCCATTGTTAATGTCAAAGCCATTAGTACGACTTCGCATACATCGTTCATTAGAGAAAGACATTGAAACTCGCCAACTCGATGAATGCTCCATCATTGAACCATAAGAGACCAACTCAAGTGGCTGCCTGGGTGAGTAAACTGCTGGGATCGGGGATGACGTTGGCTCGTAATGAGATCGAACACCATGCGCCACCGGCGTGCCACAGAAAGAGCAGAGCAGGGAACTATATTTACAAACACAGGTAACGTAGAAGATGTACACACATCCTACAACTACAACAAAATCCAAACGTGCGAGGTTAGGTACAGTAAGTGGAAAGAGAAGTAATGGTTGAGATAAACCCCGTACAACGTGATAACAAAGGTACATCCCTGGTACATTCATCAGTCTAAGGGGAGATGGCTGCCAGTTGGTATGACATGGCGATCATACTACAAGGGGTAGAATCGTATTCGGACTGATACCAGCCTGCCGGACGCGCCGCAGCGCCGATCTGGCTGTATATGTCCTATTAGAGTAGAGGGAGGCAATATTGGAAGGACGTTCGATGAATGGCAGAGCCGGGTAATCGTACTTGCATACATGCTGCAACGGAAGGACTGAGGGTGGCGAGAGGAACGCGGGCGCGAGACTGATAATAGTGTATGGCCAAGTCGGAGTAGAGCGTGGTTCAGTTGGGAATCCTGGAGACCGGATATGTGCACCTGAAACCAGATCCGAGCACTGTCCCCATTTATAAATATCATCCAAAGGCAGGAGTCGACGGTGGAGGCAGCATCCTCAGGTGACGTTCGCATCCATAGGTGAAATAAAGCGACCTAGTGGGTATCGAGGTCGGGGAACCAGAAAGGGTATTATCAGAGTCTTCTCCATGGCTCCAATTTATTCCAGTCCCCATCGAGAACTTGGCCATGTTTTCCCATCCATTGCCAACGGCGATTGGGATGCACCGCAGTATTCGGATGCAGAGAGACGCTATTTCGCGCAAGTTCGGCGACAATACGCGCAATATTGCGACTGTCCTGCATGCACCGGAAAGGCAAGGTTAGCTTCGTTGCGGGATGGCGGGGGGCACAAGGACTAACGTCGATGCCACTATGCTGCCTGCCTTCAAAACTGGGCAGGCCAAGGACTCTGAGTTGGGCTGGAATGTTTAGAGTTCGGCGTCTCGGGCCGTCCCATCCCTGTCAAACTTGTCAAAAATTGAATGAAGATTTCTCGATGGTGTGAATTTACTTTTGTCACGCTGAAATTTTTAGGCGGTTCCCGTGCATGCAGCCAATCCGAGACAGCGGTTCGTACGTCGAGGACGTCGCCTTGTATCCAACCTGGCATGGGGACCTAGAACATATTGCATTCAGCTTTTACCCATGAACGCCTGCAAGGGTCAACAAACCTTTGATATAAAACATTGCTTCACAACGAAGTCACGAACATCGAACGGGCCATCACTGCACCAGCAGAACCGAACAAGTCGCTCACCAGTCTCCCCATCAATCAAGCCATGCTTGATCATGAATTTTTGAAAGGAAGCTAGTACTGCGGGGAACGGAGGTGCTGCGTCCACTTGTTCCTGCATGTGACAGCTGGGTCGACAAATGTGTGCAGTGCAAGATAATGAAAGAGGACTGACCTGTGTAATGCCGGTGAGGTCTGTACAAAATTGCGATAGGACAGGCTGCCATGTGGGCTTCACAAAGCTGCGGAATTCAGCCACGACCTCGAGCCGGCTGGCCTTGAAGTCATCTGTTCTGTCCTTCCACCGCATGAGGCAGACGGGGAATTCCTAGAAAGAAAAAGGTAAAATAAACTATAGCTGAAGGGTATTTTCTTTGACGCACGATGATTTCGTTGGGGAAATTGAAGTCAGTTCCTTGCTGGCATGTTGCTTCAACGTCAAGCACGAGAAAGGCCTCATAATGCTGCTTTGCTCTTGGGGGCGGTGGTGGAGGAGCAAAGGGCAAAGACACTATCACTGTCTTTGTGAAACGAGATTGACGCGCATAACGCATCTTCTGAGTGGGGGATGGTGGTTTGGGCGGAGTGGGGTTATTGAGAGAAGGGGAAGGATCGCCAGGGGTTCTGCGACGACGAATAGGGGCAAAAATGCCACTAAAAGAAAGTTTTGAGGGAACAGATAAGGAAAGGGGGGTTTGTGGGGTTGAACTAGAAGTATCGCGCGAGCGGTATCGAGGGAAGGCTTTATAACAGCATCTCAAAAGGCACGTTGCCGCAATTAGTGCCGCACAAATGATCCAATTCTCAGCTAGAACCCTGAATGGCGGAGAGCGAAATGGAAGATTGTACCAGTCATGAGGGGGTTCGGCGAGCATGTTATCGCGAGGAAACTCGTTTAAGTGCAGAAGTCATATAGACTTATATCGACGACCGTAAGTTCTTCACCAACTTTTCTACTGGGTCATTATAATAATTTGGTACATCACGTGCAAATATGCATTTAGAAATTTCCGTCTTATTATTAGATTCAAAAAATAGTTTTTTGATTGTTTTCCTTCCACGTTAACATGAACCGAGGAGACGACCTGGAAGATGACTTTGTCATAGATGAACTTGTTGCTCTCTCCGACGACGAGCCTGTTCCTGACGCAGATTTCTTTTCCGATGATAACGAAAACGAGGATGACGGTAGTGCGGAGGAAGAGGTGGCTGCCGGAGATTCTGAGGCTAGGACCGCAGTGACGGACGATGAGGCAGCCCTTGCAAAAAAAAGGAAACGGCGGGAAAAAGAAAAGGAGAGAAAGGCCAAGGTGGGTTCAACGAGTTTCGATGGCCCGTATCAATTTCATCAATTAAGGCCAGAAACGCAAACTCGCAGAGGCTGTTGAAGTGGTCCACCAATCCGTCGCTGCCCAATCGCCTGACCAACTCTCCGACTTCCTGGCTTCAAAACAGGCCAAAGTGTTCTCAAATGTGACCGCAATAGAATTGGAGGACATGCGGATACCTGGTGCGTGTTGACAACCTGGTGTGCTGAAGGATATTGTTCAATTGACAGGCAGACAGCGTCATCCATAGCGGATACAACGTCATGGACTGGACCACGGACGTTGGATCAGCTAGTAGACTTTATAGTCAAAAGTTTGTTACATCATCTATGAACAACTCTTTCTAGGGCTGACGATCCTCCTCACTAGCCAACCCGATGCTCACTAAACGCCTGGGACAAAAATCCAAATCAACAGGAGCACCAACGCTTCTATTCATCACTGGAGCTGCTTTGCGCGTTGCAGACGTTACGCGAGTCCTGAAGGACAAGAGATTGAGGGGCGACAAAGGCGGCGAGGTCGCGAAGCTCTTCGCAAAGCACTTTAAGCTCGCCGAGCACGTCACATACTTGAGACGGACCAAGGTTGGTGCTGCTGTAGGCACCCCAGGAAGATTGGGGAAGCTGCTTTGCGAAACTGGTGGGTCTTGAACGCTTTAGTGATCCCTTTCTCTCAAAGAAGCTGACCCGCGAGTCCGTTCAGACGGTCTCACCGTTTCTGCACTATCGCACATCATACTCGACGTCTCGTATCAGGACTCCAAGAAACGGACTCTGCTAGACATTCCAGAGACGAGGGAGGAGGTTTTCAAGACGGTTTTGGGAGGGCCGAAGGTCATGCATGCGATTAAGGAGGGGTCCATTCAGGTTATCTTGTTCTAGGCCGACTCCAGGAGGAGCCAAATTAATGTTATATACAACATGGAATGATTAGAAGCCCTTGGGGTTCGTCCTTAGCGTAAGCTGCGAATGTGAACTATCTGTCAGTGGCTGTTGAGGCTGCGAATAAGTTTCCGCGCACCCGTGTCCATTTAGGGACTTTGTGGATGCCCTTACGGTATCCCTTGACTGTGGGGCTGAATACCGTGTATTTGTCTCGTGCAGGCATTTCGTGTTCCTTTGGCAGCTCCAGAGCTCGGTCCTGCAACACTAATGAGGTTTATAGACATGGGAGGGCCAATCAACTGACCAGAGCGCCGCATTGAACACCACTCGCTCGTATTGCCTCTATGACTGCATCGACTTTCTTCAGCCGAGACCGTGCATTGGCTTTGCGCGTCGTTGATAGTCTCCACGGCGTCTTCCTAGTGCATTCTGAGGGAAATGAAGAAGTAACCAGGAGTTGCAAGCTCACCATAGAAGACCACCGAGATTTACATGAGACGGTCGAAACGCGCCAAACATATGTGCTGTGTGGTCAAGTCGAAGAAGGAGCGAGGAGGAAAAGTTGTTCGACCGTGGGAAAGTCAGCACCAAAGTTCGCCGAGAATTCGAAACGACCTGTATTTGTTGTAACTTGGTGTTCGTCTCCACCATGGCTGCTCTCGTTGATGCTATGCCCGCCGTTGCCAACGGCATACACGCGAACGGTGTCCCCGACATCCAGATGGAGTTTGTCGGTGGCAGTGGTTCTTTGAGATTCTCGAGTGGCTTGATTCTTCCTCCTCCTGAAATCAAGTGTAAGCACCTCTCACAGTCGTAGTCGGCCCTCAGCAGTTTACATATAGCTAACGCTTCTGATGTGTAGCCGTTATTGACAGGACTGCCCTCTTCGTTGCGCGTTCGGCCAACCCACCGCAATTCGAGGACAAAATTCGCGAAGGCCAGCGGACAGACCCCAAATTCTCTTTTCTCAACCCTGCCGATCCATATCATGCATACTATCGACACCGAATGGACAAAATCAACCGGGGAGAGGTAGACGAGGCTTCTCCTGAGAAGGAAGGGAAGGAGGAAGACGAGGCTCAACCTGCTCAACTCATCGATGTTGGGGTGGAGCCACCACCTCCAGAGTTCATCATGGACTTGCCGAGTATCAGCAATATCGACCTGTGCGCCTTTTTATTTGTCTCTAAACCTTGTTTTTCTTATTGAAGTGAATGTAGCGATATTATGAAGCTCACTGCGCTCTTTAGCGCGTGCAGAGGCCGAAGTTTTCTCGCTAACTTGTCTGCTCGTGAAGGACGCAATTACCAGTTTGACTTCCTACGTCCTACCCATTCACTCTTCGGCTATTTCAACCGGTTGGTGGAGCAATACACCAAGATACTTCAACCTAATAAGGAAGTATTGGAACAGTTGAAGGAGCGGACGCAGGAGGATGCACGGTGGAAAACGTTGGAGGTCACGAAGAAGCACGCGAAGTGGGAGAAGAACAAGCGTGAAAAAGATAAGCAACGCCAGGACGATCAAGAAGCCGAACGAAGTGTGTTGTGCCCTTTCTGTGTGCAATTGAATGGTTGCTAATCTGTCTGTCTTCCTCCTCTAGTTGCCTTTGCTGAGATCGACTGGCATGATTATGCCATTGTGCAGACAATCGAGTTTACTGTTGCCGACGCCAATTCGGAGCTGCCTCCTCCTATGAGTGTGCAGGAAGTTGAGAACATGACGCTGGCGCAGAAGAGGATGGCGGCAATGATTATGGAAACTACTGCAGAGGACGTCGAGGCGCACCGCGCTCGCCAGGCGGCTGCTGAAGCGGAGGCAGCCGCGGCTGTTGGTGGTGCTGGTGTTGGCGGAGACGACGATGCGGTGATGGAAGAGAGCGATGAAGAGGTTGAGGATGCGCAGAGCAAGCAGAAGCGCGAGGAAGAGGCACGCGCCAGAGAGATTGCGCGTGCACAGGCGCTCCAATCTGGCACACTCAATGCTGCTGGACCTATGAAGATTCGTACGGACTATGTTCCCAAGTGTGAGTGCTGCTTGCGCCTACAAAATTTATCTTTTATTGAACACGATCATTTTCACAGTAGACAAGAAGGGCGGAAAGACCGCCATGACGACGTGCTCAATTTGCGGACAGTCCATTGCCGTCGACGAGCTTGACGAACATATGCGGATCGAATTGTTGGACCCCAGGTGGAAAGAACAGCGCGATGCATTGGAACTGCGCAAATCCCAAGCGTCCGAGTTGCAGCGTGGCGCCAATGTCGTGTCATCACTCAAAAATCTTGCACGTACGCGTGTGGACATCTTCGGTGCCGAGGCAGACGAGGAACGGAGAAAGAGGGAGGAGGAGGAGGAACGCGAGAAGCGCAAGGAAAGGGAGAAGGTTGTTTGGGATGGTCACACAGCGTCAAAGGCGAATACGTTGGACCGGTTCTCGACCAATGTCAACTTCGACGAGCAGATTGCTGCTCTTCATCGTGCGAAGGGCCTGGGCCCGTGAGTGATTCAGCATAGTCTTGCTCTCGTCGCTACTAACTTTTATTTCCAGTCAAGATTCCAATGCCATTGGACCTGGTATTGGACCGGCATCCATCCCTCCACCGCTGGCCACTCTACCCCCAGCGCCTGCCTCTCTCCCGGCACCACCACAATCAGCTGGAAACCCCGGGGCTTATCAGGCGGCTACGATTTCTTCTGGGCCTCAACCGGCTTCCATGTACTCAAATCAACCTCCCGTAATGCTCCCTCCTCTGCATTATCAGGGAATGGACGCGGCCCAGCCCTTCGGCTACCAGCCTCCTACGCCAGGAATGCACCCAACCCGTATGGCAGCCCTCGCTGCGGCCAACGGGCAGCTTCAGGCGCAGGCTGGTCAAGTCCGTTCAGCAGAAGAGATGGAAGGTGGCGTGGACGAAATGCCTCCAGCGAAGCGTCAGCGTGTGGCCAAATTGCCGGGTGGCCAATTATATCCAGAGGCGGACTGGATTGCAATGCACCCTGTGAGTCGGGAATTCAAAAAAAAATCCAGCGTTGCTGACCCAGGAATAGCACCCTATCTCACTGCGTGTTCAACTCCCTTTGGATCCGTCCAAGTCGGAATGGAAACTCGATGGATCAATAGTTACAGTCCAAGACCTTCCCCTCGATTTACTGGTGTCGACCATCCGCGATCGTATCACTCGGCACATTGACAGCACTGTTGGCGCGTCCCGCATCCGACTGTCTTTCAATGGCAAGATGCTTACTAACTCGACCTCGATTGCGAGCTACAATCTGGAAGACGAGGACTTGATCGTCTTCAGTCTTCAAAGTATCAAGAAGAAGTAGGTTGAAATTGTGATATTGTTTTCGTAATTAGTCGTGTTTTTTAATGATGATATGGATGTCAGTTGTACAATGATATGTGAGGGGTCCTACTTCATTGGCGTGTTTTGGATGAGTACAATATGTGGTCGTCGTGGTGGTAATGAATTTGTTGTGAATTTGAGCCAATCCGTCGTGAGGGATGAGAGTGGAAAGCACGATAATGGCCTGGGTCTTTCTCCCCCTGTATACCGATAAAGATGAGGGGAAAATGAGAGGAGTCTAGGGTCGGGCGAAGAACTCGTGGTCCGCTAGGCATGGTGCAGACTGCACCCGAACATATAATGGATCGTTCCAGCTTGGAACAGTGCTGATGTGGCGCGGGCCTCGCCACCGGACGATAGGCAGGGATGGAGGAACACAACTAGGACCTATGCTCTGTGGTCTTGGTTGCATAGAACCCACCGAGGAATGAGTGGTGCTGTTCGATAGTGTGGAGGATACGGAGAGACGCCCCCTCTGCTTGTCATGCGACAAGGGTACGGTGTCCTGAAGCCATCGCTCATCTTCTTCGCTGGGATAATGTGGCGCGGAGATTGTGCGCTGGAAAATGCTCTGGGGATCGAGATAGGGTGATTGGAGCAGCGAAGGCGGGATAGGCACCTTTACAGGACGAGGAGGCAGCTGGAGAGACTTTCTGCGACTGACGGTTACTTTGTTCGCAGGGGGGGCTGTCATGAAATTGTGCGCGCAGAGTAGCCAACTGGACGGTACGACCTGAGATTTATATAGCAGATCCGCAATGGGTGATCAAGAGGTCTCTTGTGTCTGAGTCTCGTCTCGGCTCGATCATTCCGAGACAAGGTATAAAAAAACAACCATCCTCGATTTATATCCTAATATACACACACTGATAATACAGATTACAAGCTGCTAAACAATCCTACGGCATATGATTGCAAACGCGATTACGAACAACATACAGATCGCCCCGTCAATTAACACGAGCGGCGGTTTTCGAGTCGTGCGTACAACGGGCGTCTCCATTGCAGCCCGTGTTATGAATGGGGCCGGCCGGGCTTGGGCGGTAGCAGTAGTACCGGAGGGTAAAAGGGTGTCGATACTGTGGATAACTTCCGGCTCGGGAGTGGCGCGCCGCTCCAGCACTTCGGGCTCGGGATGAGGGGGTGAAGATTCTGCGGGGGCGAGGCTTTCACCTGCATTCGTAGTTGCACTACCACTCGCTGCGGCGGGGGGATCCGGGAGCAACTCTAAATTACATTCTTTGCAATGAGGGCAGACCCATTCTCGTGATCTGTCATGCATGAGCGCAAATTCATTAATGTAAGAATGACATGAACAAGAGACTTACAGAGTTGCCAGGCGCTTCCGCTCTGCCGGCGGGTACTCAATTGACCCCACACCAACAGCCTGCTGCCCCTTTAGAGGGAAGAAACCCTGGAGTCCGATTATGGCTGACAATCTGAATAAGAACAATCTGTGAACCTATACAACGGTGACGCACCTGTCCGAACACCCCATGCTGGCTGCCATAACTCCTCGTGGTCTGAACGCTGAATTCAGCCACACGTTGCAATAGTAAATTCAAGGAGGTACTCACAATTCGTAAAGCTTATGCAGATCTACGGCAGGGCAAACATCAGTCCATGTACAATATCATGATGTAGTCTGGGCGATCACCTTGGTATTGAGCTCGAACCTTCCGTTGGGCGTGAGCATCATGAGCGATGGAGGTCGAAACGGATATTCTGCGGGTAACATGATACGGAAGTGGTACAGCCCTCCTTCGAATTCGGTTCCTGCTGGGCCTCGCAGCGTGCAATGCCATTCCTGATTCAGTCTTCAGTAAAGTACGGCGGGCATTGATCAAACAACTGACGAATATATCATCCTGAAAACAAGCACGCAATTAGTTTCGTAACATTTTCCGGCACGAACGGACACACGTACTTCTAACGGGGCAGCAGAATAGTCCGTGGAAGGATCATTGGCCAGCTCCTTCGCCTCCTGCATGATACGCTTGACCGCTATTCAATTATGTTAAGACAACTTAGAACTTTGTCAGCAGCCAGCAAACTCACCAGAGTTATTCTTATTCAAGGATCTGGCAGCCATCTCGCACAAGCGCCTGCGGGCGAGTTGCCGCTGCTACGAAGAACGACACGCGCTGAAGAGGGAGTGGTCAACCACTGGCAGGACCTGTGCGTTTAGAGTACAAGTTGACACATCAAACTGACGTGGAGAGATTGCACATGCATCACGTGGGGTCTATACAATTTTGAACAAGTCTTCGCCCCATCACTTTGCGTGAAAGGGCGCGTCGTTCACGATGACCATTCACATAAAAAACCTCAAGGTCCGACCTCGCAAAAGTCTGTCATTTACTCCTTTTCCCCTGTCTGCATTTCTCTGATCCACCTCACCCTTTTCAGATGCCCAGAACAACATGTGTGGAACACAGCTGGCTGCGATGCTCGGCTGTTGGGCCGCCACACAGGATGTCATGTCTACTGACATGTGTGCAAAGGCCTCTCAGGAGTTGTTTCAGTGCATGAGGACGACGGTGTGTCATCTTGTTTCTAGAGCTGAGCTACTTATATCTGACCAGGCCCCTTTCTTCTGCAATGTATTTCATAGCCGCTTCCAAAGAGACTACCTAAACCTGCCATTAATTACCATCTCGCTAGACTGGGCAAGAAGATCCAATAGATTAAATGCTTTCACCCCCGTTGCAGTGACGTTCTGGCGTGGCACCAATCTCGTGCGCCGTGTTCAATGCTTGATGTAGAATGGACATCGAAATACAAACGATCACAACCCACACTCGGCGAGCCTTGACCATGCACAACAGGGCCCACTTCACCTCGCATCAAGTTGCTGTCCGCTCTAATAATCAGAAGAAATATCTCATGAAATGATTCCACTCGCTGGGTTGAAATAATGTACTGGACGAACCAGACAAAGGCTTCCGGCACGTCACATAAAGCGATCAGTGTTGACTAACACTAGTGCGTACTTTTTCTGGGCCATGTGGCCTTCAGCATCAAACCTGAACGCCATCACACTTGAATGTGCACATACGGCGTGTTCATTCACGCAATGAAGCACGTAACTTGACGCATGGTGTTCTAGAATCAATCATGCATCGTCGGACACATCTTCCTTTCAACTTTCTTTTAAGGATGGTGGATGCAGCCTGGTAAACCTAGTTTTCCTCCCGTAGTATGCAACAACCCGACCACGTCGCCATCTTCTGGGATTTAGGTAAAAATTTCCACCTTGGCACATACTGTGAAGAGCGCTCCTGACGTGTCTGCAGAGAATCTCTTACCTCGGTCGGGTGTTCCTGGTCACCAAACCGTTGAAAAGATCCGGTCTCTTGCGCATGCTCATGGAAATATCATCTCCTTCAAGGCATACTTGGAGGTGTCTTCCACTTTGAAGCTATGGTCGCAACTTCAAGCATCTGGGGTTTCGTTGATAGACTGTCCACACAATGGCAGGAAGCATGTCGACGGTAGGAATGAAGTCGCCGACAAGATGCTGATCGGTTTGTTTGGGCTCTTCCTACTACTACAGGCACTTCTGACCATTGTTTATGTAGTGGACATGATTTCCTTTACAATCGACCACCCTGCACCTGCAACGATTTTCCTGATCTCTGGAGACAGGGACTTTTCATACGCTGCCTCCATTCTACGACACAGAAGATACAAGGTCGTGATACTATGCCCGACAGACACTCATAGCAGTCTACTGGCGCAAGCCAATGTGCACTTAGACTGGAGTGCGGAGGGCTTAGGTGAGGCTGACACTCCAGAGCCTTCCCCTGTACCGCTACCCTCCGCACCTCAAACGCCTCGTCGCTCGTCAGACGCGGCGAACAGATGGCTGCCACCCGCCGATCGAAAAGGAAAAGGAAAAGCTTACGACGATAACGACGACGACGACGACAACGACGACAACGACGATACCGATCCAGCTCATGAAACTCACCGCCAACCTCGCGCCAACGGATACAGCAGTCATCGCGACCACACCTTCCCCCATGAGACAGAACATTGGCGGACTCCGTCGAGAACGACTTCTCGGCCATATTCCCCGCCTGGATCCTTCAGGTCGGCGAAGTCAACGCCTCAGAGTCCGGCGCCGTCCGAACACCCACCACTCGAGCCGACCTTGGTCACAAACGGCAACATTATGTTTGAAAGCTCGGCTCAGCCCGAGCTACCGAAGGGCTTTCCCTTTGCAGAGAAGGAAGAGGTGCAGTCGCCTTTGGGTTATCCCCCAGTAATAGATTCATATGAACCTATGACACCTGTGCAGAGTTTTCCCCCAGCACAACCAGTGCCGATGACGCCGACTGCCTCGGGGAATGCCTCAATACCTGCTTTTGTTGTAGTATCCCAAGCATCGGTGTCTGTCCCAAAAGCGCCTTCGCCCCCAACCGCACCGGTGGAGACGAAAACTTCAGTCAATACCGCTAGCATGCCCGCGGCGGAGCCGCAGAGTTCTAGTGCTACTCATGTGCCCACAAAAGCTCCTCCCTTTGTACCGGCATCCACGTCAATGCACAAGTCTCCCTTACCTACCCCTGTGGCGACGAAAAAGAAGCTTTCTGGTCCATCTACACATCCTTCGCAGCCTAAATCTATTCCATCTCATTTTGCGCAGTTAATCGCAGCGTTGGAGAAACGTGCGAAGGGAAATGAACCTCAAGTAAAGCGTACAGTTCTAGGAGACGATCTCTCAAAGATCAAAGGTCTCTATGCGCAGGCAAAGGTCTCCAAGTTCGCGTCGTATATTCTGTTGGCGCAGGCGGAAAACATTGTGACGACAGGAGGATCTGGGAGCGAGGCATGGGTGTCGCTCCGTCCGGAGTGGTCTGGTTCGACTAGATTCCCTACATCCCTGTAAATTCTGCCTTTACTTCCCTTTTTCTCGCTTCTCTTTTAAAGAAGGAATCGTGGGCATAAGAACGGTCCTGCCTAGAGATCTATTAGCATGTACATGTCTGCGACTGTCCGTGAGCGGTTGAACAGTTTGAACTTTTTTAGAATTCCAGATCCGGCCCAGTTTGACTCCGACTCCAAAGTCGACCCTTTTTTGGTATTACCCGATTGCTGCCCGAAGGCCCCGACCCCAAGCTTGGGTACGTGATTGGCGCCTAAGTATGAATTGCCCTTTATAAATCCTTGTTGAGGGGCAGACTCGGAATGGACAGCTGGTCCAGGGGCCATCTCCAGCCTTCATTTGCTTCTGAAATGCTTGGACCCTCGGAGGACGTGGCGATATTTTGGGACTATGGTTCGTTGAAATCAACTTATGCAATGCCGTTCGATTTCAAGTATCTACGTAGAAAATTGTCATGCCGCTGCTCAGCATTCTGGATACGACATCGTCAAGAGGATACGCCATGTTGCTCATACATTCGGAAGCATCAAATTATTCAAGGCTTATCTCGAAATATCCGATCCTGCCACATTCACCAAGTCTCTAGTCCTGCGCTCGGAACTCCAGTCCTCGGGTGTGTCTCTCACCGACTGCCCTCATAACGGTCGCAAGGATGTTGCAGACAAGATGATGCTTGGTAAGCCTGGCCGCGCCCCAACCACCACGCCCCGCTCAGTACATGCCTAATTATTTTCATCCCATCACCCCAGTCGATATGCTTGCATATGCCATCGACAAACCCCCGCCGTCTACTATCATACTCATATCTGGAGACCGCGACTTTGCCTATGCAGTGTCTGTATTACGGCTCCGTCGATATAGGGTTGTGATAATATCTCTTGCTGGGGTCCACACGAGCCTAAAAATCCAGGCTTCTACCTTTCTTGACTGGAACGACGATGTTATGTGCGCCGAAATCGTGGATGACTTCTGGACACCACACACTAGTCATCCATTCCTTCAAGGTGACGAGAGGAGGCCTGTCTCTAACTACCGAAGGGATATTTCGAGCCCAAGTAGAAACTTTCCACGTCGTGGGGACCGGCCGTTTGGCGAGGACAATGATATCGATATCATGGATCATCTTCATTCTAAACGGAGTGACGCCCAGCAAGCTGGACCTCTAGGCCCACCAACAAACACTAGGGTTACAGAAAATGCCGGCAGGGGGAAACCAAATTCTCCGCCGCCCACAACACCTCCTAAATCATCACATGAACAAGAGGAGTTATCAGTGTCAGCCACTGTCAGGTCGCCCTCGCGAACAGAGTCGGCACCTGCAGTAATGTCGGCAGACGATGTATCGTCAACCCTGTCGGAAACAAGCAAGCCTTCTGGTATTGACAGTGGAGCAACAAATAACATACCATTAGTGGCTAGTGGATCTGGCACACGTATTTCTCTTTCAGAGACGCAAAGCTTCTCAGGGGCAGGCTCTCTCTTTGGGAGCGCGACCCCTCCCACTCCCTCAAACCAACTTTTGATCAAGGCTCAAAACCATCAGAATTTCACACCGCTGGCAGCCGCTCCCAACACTGTTCTCACATCGTCGCCATCTCACCAACCCCTGGTTCCGCCGAATGCCCAATTACACACCGTCGGCACCACGTTGCCGGTGTCCAAAGGGAATGCAACATCACCATCACTTCCGCCTGTTCAGCAGAGCCAGCCCAAAACGGTTCCTCCGATATTCACTCTACTGGTCAAAAGACTGGAGTTCCATCGGTCCAAGGGATTTTCTCGCCCCTTTCGTTCAGGCATTGCTGTAGAATTGGCCACTACAGATAACCTGCTATATAAACGAGCTGGCGTCGAAAGGTTCGGCCAATATGTTGCTTTGGCAGAGAAAGCAGGGATTATTGAGCTTGGTGGGAAAGAGGGCGGCGCTTGGATAGCGCTAAAGCCTGGTTGGTACAATGCGAAGATAGGATGACCTCGGGGCAACAGGTCACCATTTGTCTCGATTTTCTTGATTCTTCAACTTTCAAGATCTTCAATTGATGGGACCTGGGTGCTGCCAAATCTGGAACTCTTTGTGCTTTCGCGATTGATGTCACAACTCACTGGAATCAATAAGAGTCATTTTTAAACCGCCCTTCGATTTCAACTATCCCTACTTACCTCGTGTTTGACAATGGCAGTTTATCAAAACTGGAGCCAAGGGTATGCGCATTCTTGTTTCTCTTTTAGCCACGTTCAAGGTGACCGTGCACACCATTCTAGCCTTTTGATTCCTGGGGAACATGAAAGTCGCTGTCTTTTGGGATTATGGTGAGCGATTCAATCATCGCAGAAATAGCGTCTCAATAGTTGATGTTTAGAAACGTGCAGTCTTCCTGAAGGTTATAAGGGAGCGGATGCTCTTGACAGCATTTGTGCTGTCGCCGGGTCGTACGGCACCATCACGGGCTTCAATCTATACTATGAACGAACTATGAGCAACAACATGCTCTGGGCTTCTTCACCAGGCGCTTTCAAAATAGAATATATACAGTGTGACAAGGTCGAGCCTCGCAGTCTGCTTGCGAAACTCACCACTGGTGGGTTGATTTCGAGGACTACATCCATGTAATGGTTGACATGGACTCCTAGATATGTTCCTTTTCGCTCTCGATACGCCTGTTCCTGCAACAATTGTGTTGATGTCAGGTGCTTCCGCATTTGACTACCCTCTGTCGTCGTTGCGCAGTAGAGGATATCAAACTGTTCTTGGTGTGCCGGCTGCCAATAATACCTCCGTTACGAGGCTTGATTCTGGTATTGTGCTCGACTGGCAGATGGGTGTATTGGACTCCACACATCACAGTCAAGTGCGCAAACAAAGTAGTGCCCTGCCTTGTCCTTTTCTCGAACTCGACTTACGGTCTCTCGTAGACGTTGACGACGCGGCTGAACATAGGGAAAATTCTCCCGTTGTGCAGAACCCAGCCTTATATCAAATGGCTGAGCATGTTGCGACAACTGCAAGCCGAGGCCGACTTGACAAGCCTGAAAACGCGCCTCTTGCACGACCGAGCAGAAAGCATGATCGAAAGGACTTCGAAGCTCATTTTTCATCTCTAGGCCCCAGTAGGAACCCGATATCTTTGGATCAAGAGAGTGAGAAGCATCTCAAGGGAAGACCAAACCTCGTTCCACCACTGACAGACAAAACCCGCGACCCCAATGCCCCCAACCACTTGAAATGTTCTACTCTTCCTTCTCTCAACCCCTCTTCTGTGGCAAGGGTCTCTCGATTGGAGGGAGCACACGGAAATGTCGCCGTCCACCCATCAACACAGTCAATCACGAATGTTTCATTGCCAAGGTTGTTGCTTCCTTCGTCTTCTACGCCGAGCAAGAGGCCGCCCACCCAGAGCGCGTTTCCCGACGGCGAGGCCTCGTATCCGGATCTTGGTACTTGTTTTACCAAAGGGCACGACTTAGAAGAGCCATCTGCGCCACATGTACAGCCCGGAAACTACCGCCATTCCCGATATTCGGGATCTCTAGATGAGACGCTGCCCCCGCAAGAGCGCCATCATCCTCACCGAAGGGTTCAAAGCGCTCAGACAAATCCAGGGCATCGAAATGATGCAGGCGATTCCCCCCCGTTTGCACCACTAATAAAAGTGCTCCTCGTGCTGCAGGACAAGGGCGAAGAACGACCTTTGCGATCTCGCTTGGGCACGGTCTTCTCGAGGGGCGCCCTTCCCGCCGACATTACTGATCTGGGGCATTACACCAAGTTAGCAGAGCAAGCAGGTGTCGTAGAACTAGGGGGTAAGGGAGGCACATCATGGATTTCATTGGTTCCTGGCATGGAATCCCACCCTTGAGATTCAGCTCACCGGGATGCCGCAACTACTTATCTTTCTCTCTATGGATGATCAGGCATTCATTATGTAGACGCATATTACTTTATAGGTATTTAATTAACTATCAGCTGTCGAAGTAGCCCAAACTTGAAGAACGTCGTCATTGTCCTCTAACTCCTCGACGAGTGCTTTGAGTTCATCCTTGGCTTCGTTCGAAATATCCGGGCCATCTTGCAATGGCATGTACCGAAGTTCGCTGATGCCCACACTCCATGTCTGCGAAAAGTGTTGACTTATAGAAGATGACAATGACAGCAAGGCATCTGGTTCGCAGGTGAACTGTACTGTGCAATCAGTAAAGACCAACAAAAACGAGAGACAGTTGGGTACCCAGAAAGAAGGAACATTGGGCCTTAAAGTGTCTGCGACGCTGTCAAAGTCAATGGCTCCGTTGGTTAAGGCAGTCTCCACTAGCTCATCTTGACTATCCGACTCTACAGCCTCAGCCTGTGGAGAAAGAGAAACAGTCATATAGCCCATGCGTTTGAACATGAACTTGACAGGGGCCTGCCGCGCGCTGTGTTGAGTGCATATCAGACGTTGTTCCTGTGGTAAGTTGAAGGTGGAGTACCCATAGCCATTCAAGATTTCGCGGAGGGTCTGTATCGTCCTATTGTTGTTGTCCGTGGCACATTCACTGAAAAATCGATGATTGCTGGCGAGAACGAGTACAAGTCATGCTCACATTATGAGCCCAACGGAGTTGAACACTAGAGCCTCGTAAACGAAAGCGTTCCCACTCTGATCCTTACCTCGGCTGGCCTGGACGATGTTAGAAAAAAACTATCAACAAGCTACATGAATGGGTTGCACAAGACCTTAGCCAATGCCTTTTCAATATTCTCCTTCGGCACATCCATGTCCTTGGCACGCTTGAGGACAGCAGCGAGGTGCAGGTTCTTGAGTGGATCTGTACTTCCACCTTCTGTTGACAAGACCATTCTAAATTCACGAACACGCTTGGAAACGGAAATCACGTACGTCGAGCAGCACTAACAATGTCCTAGAATATAGTATCAGTACGAATAAACGCTCATACAAGCCCCAGTACCGACTTTCGCAGCTTTTCCGAAAAGGACGCCCTTTTGAACATCATTCGCGCCCTTCTTCTGTTTGATTTTCGACCACTTCAGAATTCAAGTCGAGTTCAGCATCATCGTTACAAGCCCGTAAAATTGTTGTACTTTATTGTGGCCCGAAAGGGAGACACGGCATGAGGAGAACGAGCGGCGTGCAGGCAAAGCAAGAGAGCCGAATTTTAGCATGACCGTTGGTCATGATCATCATGTCAATGACCAATTGTACATAGTAGGCCAAGTCAACTTCAAACAAATAAAAGATCATCAGAATGCCATCCTCGATCTATAGACAGGAGTGTATGGCATTAGGGCACTAGAATTGTGTATACATGTGCATCTTGAAATCATGTCTTATTATATTACAATGAATCCGCAAATCGTGTCATCCTTCTGGAACCAAGTCAAAATTTAAGCTTAATGGTTAATCTGAAGCAGCAAAGCGCTCAACACCACTCTCTGCAGCACGGACAGCCGATAGTAGATCGATGTGGAAGAATGGCGTGTCTTCTGCGATGATGGGCTCGCAGTCCGGGTCGGAGTGGGACGACTCTGAACCGTTATTGGCTTTTTTGGTGTCACCGGTTTCCAGATCGTGCTCCAAATCAATGTCCCGTGTGTTGAGAGAAGTGCCATCCCTATAGGGAACAACAGCAGCGAGGTCGGCAGGAATTCTAGAAGAGGATATTCCAAGACCAAAACCGCCCGCCGTTAGGGCGCGACGGATCCAAGGAGAAAGAATGGTCGCAAAATGGAACTAAAAGGCCGAGTCAGGCTGGGTGCTCAGACATAAACACAGATGGCTCACCTCCACCGGATGATCTGCCCATTTCTCAACCGCAGTCCGCGTATCAATGAGGGCTTGGACTGCGGTGGTATCAATATGAGACCTGGAACGAAGCC
Source organism: Tephrocybe rancida (assembly GCA_018858115.1). Classification (NCBI taxonomy): domain Eukaryota; kingdom Fungi; phylum Basidiomycota; class Agaricomycetes; order Agaricales; family Lyophyllaceae; genus Tephrocybe; species Tephrocybe rancida. Next base: position 268,132 of record JABCKT010000003.1, read on the forward strand.
ATGTTAATAAAAGTGAAGGACTACGTGCTTCCAGACATACACTTGAGAGAAGTCCAGGACGATGGCGTGGAGAATGGGTTTCTTCATATTTTCTTCCTGCTCCGAGGTGCCGGAGTTGCGTCCAGGCCCAGGATCGTTCCACGGGCGGTCGCTGGCCTTGATGTTGCTCATGTCCTTGCCTCGCTGCATGTTTCCCCTGACATAGTCAACCAAGGCATCGTTGACGAGCGAGCAATTGGGGTACAGATAGCTCTCTTCAAAGCGATAGACGAGGACGCCAGGCGAAGGAGGAACAACCTTGATGTTGGAGTTGAGACTCTTTTTGTTGTAAGGGACGAATACATCGCGGCTCTCTGAATGTTTAGAGTCGGAGGAGCCTTGCTTAAGGGTGACTCTGCCCAGGAAAGAGCCGCGTGGATGCGCGAGTCGGATAAGAAGAAGAGCAAGAGATGCGCAAATTGAGGTGTAGATGCCGTTCTCGATGGATGAGAAAATCGTAACGAGCACAGCGGCTGCCCAGATCGTGAACTCCAAGGGAGAAACACGCCAGAACGAGAAGACCTGGTAGAAAAGGTAAATTCAAGGTAAACCAAACGTTCCAAGTCAATTTCACCTGAGAAGGGGATGCGACTAGATCGGCGACCGCATGAATAATCACAGCGGACAGGCCGGCAGTAGGAATCCAGAAGAAAGCAGGGGTAAGGCCGTACAATGCAACTATGACGACAATGGCGGTGATGATGCCAGCAGCTGGGGTACGGACGCCGGATTTGGACTTCAGCGCCGAGCGAGAGAATGAACCAGTGGCCGGGTAGGCTCCAAAGCAGGACCCTATGGTGTTGGTGACACCAATGGCAATGAGCTCCTGGTTGGGGTTGATTTTATATCCATTGAGGCGGCCGAATGCTAAACAAACTCAAGGTGTCAATAAAGCACTTGACAGAGTAGGTCCATGACCTACATTTGGAAATAGCAATGTGCTCCAACAGAAGAATGATAGTTGATACGGGGAGCTCAGGAGCCAAGGCTGAGAGAAGTTTGTGATCGACAGATGGTTGACCAATGTGCTTTAATCCAGCGGGAACTGTCTGTAAGATCTTGATTGGGTATTTTCCAGATGCAGACTTTCTGTGCCGGGTATAAAGCCAGGCGGCAATAGTGAGAATAAGAATAACGAAAGCGTTTCTCAGGACACTGATGAAGAAAAACAACCGTGCTGTCAAAGACAGTTATCAGCTCTTTGAGCGGGAAATAGACGGCCTCAAATTCTCACCTCTACGAGGATACCGGCGCGATAAAAAGTCGCACAAGATCCGGATACCGTAGAGAGCAACCAGGCCAGTCAAACCCCACGCGGCGTCAAGCTTTGTTCTAGGAAGCCCCTTCAAAGTGTTGATGATGACCTTGTAAGTTGATGCTCGCGTACTGTAAATCTTGATGAATTTCCAACACGACATATGTAGTAACCACACATACTCAAATCCAGTGATCCCCATCAATCCAGGAACTTGCCCAGCCGCAATGTTGATGGCAGAACCGGTCATGAATCCACTGACCGCGGGGGCAGGAATGAATTCTACGATCCAGCCGAGCCTGAGAAGGCCGATACCGAGCACGATGAAACCTGTGATCAATGCAAGGGTACTTGCGATGGTCGGTGGGGCCCATTCGTTCGGGTGGGCGGCTTGAACATGTTTGAGCACTTGAGCCACCGTGAGGGACATGACAGCTACGGGACCAATCGACACATCCTTGGACGTCGCGAAGAACTGAATACAGTTTTAGCCGTCGGATCTTTGAAGGTACCGGTTGGCTTACGCAGTAGATCAGGACACCAACGAAGGATGAGTACAACCCATACTCAGCGGGGAGCGTAGCAATCTGTTGACGCCGATACAGCAGTGAGAAGCCAAGAACGAAAGAACAGGAATTAGAGAACGCACAAGAGCGTAGGACATGCCCTGGGGAACGACAACCATCCCGACCGTCAGTCCAGCAATCACATCACCCGTCAGCCAGCCAAAGTCTTTGAGGTGAACGTCAGTGACCATGTTATATCTTGTGGAGGTTGAAGCAGTACTGACTATAACGAGTGATCCATTGAAGGATTGGAAACAAGCTGATGAGATAGTCGATGACCTAGAGAGACAAGAAGTGAGTAACGTCGAATCAGGTTCCGGATCGTGAACATACGCGTTGCTTGGGGTTGGAGGTTTGATCCTGCACCCAGTCTTTGACAGACACGACGGGAACAATATCTTCTGGGTACCCAATGATCTTCTTTCCAACTCTCTTGGCTGACGAAGTAGAAGGCATTGGGGAAGACAAGGAAAAGAAGGGAATGATCGTCGGCCTTTATAACAATTCGGAGCCGTAAGGGGGAGAAGCCTCAGGTGACAGCGACAAGGAACGGCCTCTTGACTGGAAGGGGTAGCAGGAGGGGTTCTCAACGCCTTTTGGGCTGGTGTTGAGACGCGATAGTCAGGGTACGAAGGGTAGAGGGTTTGTGCCTGGTAAGATGTCGCGAAGCCCTCGCGCGCCACATCGTTTTTATTCCCTCACGTTATTAGCACAGTTGTAGTGATTTCATGACAGTATGGCGCAATCCACCAATGAGCCGCGGAGTATGAATTTCATTCGCCATTCATCCGTCAGCCGTCAGCCCGTCATCCCAATTCTGTCCATCACTCGTGTTCTGTTGCCTGTAGACGTCCAGCGCTATCGGACGCAAGCTCGATGGTGCTAATCAAGGTAAGCCATCTCGTGAGCACAAAAATCGCTGTTGAAGATGTTTTTCTCACTTTCTGAGAGATCATGACATGTGATTCTATTTATATCAATCTCTCTGTTCCAGGGTTCCTCCGCCGAGAAAACATCCGAAAATCAGGAATTGCACTACAACCCGCAGTCTCGAAAATCAAAATCAGTTCCGGATCGAAGAGCTGGACTAACCCGATAGTACATAAATTCACCCAAGGTATAATTCATGTTCGGAGGCCTACCTTTCGCAAGAGTTCCTGCATATTGCGTCTTCATGCATTTATTGGTGCCTTTCACCCCTCAGGGATCTTCGAACAGATTTCGCTAGACTGACCGCGTATTTCGATCACAGATGCATATGGCATTCCTGAAAAATAGTCCCGGGCCGTAGCACGGAATTGTCATCATCATGTGGGCGACTTGTCCTTGCCCTCAGGCAGTCAACCTCAGGCAACCCATTGCAGATCCAAAGAGGAAGTTCACGACATTCGGGTCATTCGGAGATGTACATGGAAACAGGATGTAGATCGACGCCGGCCCTTTGTCGTCGAGTCACCCGGCCCCATGTAGTTAAGTCGGGGGAGGTGCCAGGAGGTGCCCAGCTACGCTCCAGCTACTTGGACTAAACTGGGCTAAGGAGCTGATCACCTGGGCTAGTCCAAAGTGAGCTACAAGTTGTAGAATATCGCGGCGCTTGTTTGCTCGAGGGGCCATCATTCGAGAGATATTGACTGTCAGATATGTTGGCCTATGGAGATCGATCGCCGCTAAAGAGAAAGACCATTCCTGACCATTCTCGTCGTCGCTGTTAAGGTCCAACTATCGTTGACGAGAGGCGGAACGACTCGATGTGCTCCGCCAGGCCTGTCCAAGAGAATGTCTTTAAAATGTCTTTATTCTCTTCAAGACTCTCAGAATAATGCAGACAGAACAGACTTGAAAAACAGGGATCAGAACCTCGATTTCGGAATTGAACTCCAAAGAGGCATAGTGAAATGCTTCGGATGGCATCTCCTCGTTTATAAACGGGAGGCATTTGGCAGGTAGATATATACAAGCCATTGATTGCAATTCAATGTGGGTGGCGTTGGGTCAAAAGTTGATCGTCGTACCCCAAGTTAGCCATCGAGATTAGTCAATATTGGAATATCTACACCGAATCAAGTGTGTGCAGAATATTCAGAAACGAGTGAGATGAAACTTCATACATAAAAACCAACTTTAGCACAAAGGAGACAGTAAGGGTCGGAGACAAAGAGGTGCAAAGTAAAAGTGATTTCTCGAAAAGGAAATTCTATGTGTGCCACGAGACACAACCACCTACTCATTTTCTGTCCTCCTCCTTCAGCTCAGTGCGCGGTGCGCCTGCATAACGACACGACGAACTCCGCTTTTAGTACGATTTAATGTCAATGAACCAGAAGTCTACACCTCTTGTGGCACCAGGCCATACACGACCCGTCACACACCTTTCATTCTCCGGAATCCAAGATGACGGCTCTTATTTACTGGTCTCCAGTTGCAAGGATGGAAATCCGATGTTGAGGGAGTGGACAGGAGACTGGATTGGTACTTTTCTTGGCCACAAGGGTGCTGTTTGGAGCACGAAACTTTCGCTCGATTCGTCTAGAGCTGCTACAGGCAGCGCAGATTTTACGGCGTATGTCCTAAATCAGCTTCGATCAAATCGCGCCTCTAATTTAACGACCAATTCTTTCAGGAAAATCTGGGATACGTACTCAGGCTCACCGATCCACTCTTTCCCCCACAATCATATCGTTCGAAGCGTCGCCTTATCACCAACATCCTCTCTTCTTCTGACAGGCGGCCAAGAGAAGAAAGTCAGGATATTTGATCTCAGCCGCCCAGATGCAGAGCCGGATTTCCTCTGCGACTCTGGGATACTCTCCCATGATGGGACGGTGAAAAGTGTCATTTGGATTGGTGATCACACTGGTGTGACTGCTGGTGAAGATGGCAAAGTCAAGTACGTGCCCCTCCTCTTGCATGTTTCTACGGTCAAACTAAAGCATGGTTAGGTGGTGGGATCTCCGTACACGGAAATTGACGACGACTCTTACATTCCCTGGCCCCATCACCTCGATGGAGTGGTCGGCGCCGACTCAGCGCCTCGTCGTGACATCAGGGACCACAGTCGCGTTCATTCCTGGTTTGCCGAATGGAAACGCGATGCATACACTCACCTTGCCCTATTCTCCGTCCTCTGCTTCTATCCACCCCATTCTTCAGGACCGATTTGTAACAGGAAACTCTGGTGACGAGTGGGTGCGGGTTCATGGGATAGACGGCGAGGAGAGAGAAGTGTTGAAGGGGCATCATGGTCCTGTGCACTGTGTGGAATACAGCCCGGACGGAGAGATGTACGCTAGTGGAAGTGGTAAGCCGCATTGTTACCAACATATCATGTCGGACGCTGACTATGCTCGTCGTGAACTCCGCAACATTCATCAGAGGATGGTAAGCACTCCTTCCATTCTTTTACCTGACTCGTTCTGATTGGTGCCTTCGCGCGACAGGTACTATTCGCTTGTGGCAAACAACGCCAGGGAAGACGTACGGGCTGTGGCAAGGGCAAGGTTCTAACGGCAATTAGAATGCAATAATATTTACATGTACAATGAGATGATCCAAGCCCTGTAGCATGCGTGGTATGACTGTAATTTTCCGCGTTGTATTTTGCAAGTTGTACTGTTACTTGATCTGTTGCAGAAAAATCTTTGCAGTTTGTGGCTGTGACAAGAGAGCATGACCAGGCATGACCTCATGAATTCAAGTTACGTCACACTCATTGCAAACTCATTGCTTCACCACGATGTCGAGAACAACTCAACATCGACGAACGCTCTCTCGAGGATCCGGTTCCTCCTCATCCAATCCTCCAAGGTCTCCATCTCCTCCTACTCTCACTTACCATCACCCGACTCTCCTCCCTATTCCGACCCCAGCTCTTGTCGAATCTGTCGCCGGAGCAGCACATTACTCCGGAGTCAAGCTCGAATCAGAATCCCCTTCAAAGCATAGGAGAAGTAGTCATGACTATGGAGAGAATCATACGCAGTTGAAGCCGAGTCACAAAAGAATATTGGAGGATCTCAAAGAATTGTACGGATGTCGTCCAACGCAGGACATCTTCGAGAGGTCATGGCACCCTGATGCAGTATTCGAGGTAATCTCTGCATTTGTTTCGTCTCTATGCATTTACTAAACTCGCGACAGGATCCACTTTCTCTTTGTAGAGGATATCCCGAGTACGCAGCTCAGGTAAGTCGAGTCATAATCTTGAGCCGCACTTAATCATCATGCAACTTCTTAAAGTGGTATTCCATGGTATGTTCCCAAAGTTATATATTGCCCGTTCATGCCTGACGTCTCTCAGCCAAAGCTATTTTCGGGTTCGAAGACGCTGTTGATGCGGATCATGTCATCGACCCATTCACCCAATCGACTTGTATTCGCGTTATCGCAGGAATATACCTACCGTTTCCTAGGTCGGAAGAAGGTATGCTGGTCTAATCGCCATGGATTCTGCACAACTTAACTTTCAGATCATTGATTCCATCGTCGTTGTTGACTTGGACGAGGAGGAGAAGATCATTAGAATGGTTGATCAGTGGAATGGAAAGGATCTGCCGAGATGGCATGGGGCGTATTTCTTACGCGTCGCGAATGCCAAAATAGTTCCTTGGCTCGTGTCGACGCCGAAGCATCGCCCATCGTAAAGCTTCGCTTTATCTCAAGGCCCCCGCTATGTCATTTCATGCTGTGTAGTCAGCCTGTACTTGTAAACGTGTTGTATATGTGTACGTTTTTCCCCAGGGATATTTATGTGTGTGTATGGTTTCTCCAATTCTTAACTTCGCATGGGTATTTCGAACGGCAAGCAAAGGTCAGGTGAAAGAAAGACAGGACCGTCATGAAACAATACGACAATGGATATAAAGGAGAGAGTGGTGTGTGTTGTACGATACGAATTTGAACCTGAATGTTGCCCCTGCGGAATCTCTCTCTTAGGATCCTCGCACGACCAGCTTCGCTGCGCATGCGGGGGCAATGGCCTCGCATGTTCCAGACGACCAAGGTTGTATCAGAGTCACCAATAGCTCAAGCGACTTCGCCGCTTTCACCTATCGGTGTCAGTGCTGCCGTCCAGGCAGCCGCCGACTCAAGCGTCGTACCCCGACCCAAGATCCTCGAGGAGTTCTCACTGAAACATCGAGTAGGCATTGTGTCGGGTGGACACCGTGGCCTCGGCCTAGAAATGGCACTCGCGCTCTGCGAATTGGGCGCACGTGCAATTTACTGCCTCGACTTGCCTCCTGAGCCGTCGAAGGAGTGGAGGAGCACTGAAGATTTCGTGAGGAGGATGGACAATGGCTCGAGGTTGGAGTATGTATCCGCTGATGTGCGAGACCAAAAGGGAATTTGGGAGAAGGTAAAGGTAATAGGGGACAAGGAAGGACGAATGGATATTTGTATTGCGGCTGCGGGGATTCTCCCCAGCGTACAGGTGGAGTCCGTCATCTATCCCAGCGAAGCTTTCCGTGATGTAGGTTTTATCACCACCTTTGGAGAAGATATAGTTGGCTAAGGTGTTCGTAAAAGGTTATTGAAGTCAATGCAAGCGGGGCGTTGTACACAGCGCAAGCTGCGGGACAGCAGATGATTCGGTTCGGCAATTCGGGGAGCATAATCCTGATAGCATCCATCGCTGCCCATGGGTACCTCCCGGTGAGTCCTGCCAAGCTGGCCGTGTTCGCCTTTGAAGTGCTGATATGATATCCAGGGAGATGACGTTGTTCCGTACGGCGCAAGCAAATCGGCCGTCCTTCAGATTGCCAGAGGTATGGCCGGCGAACTAGGGCCCAAAGGCATCCGCGTAAACACGATTTCGCCAGGGTATATTCGTAGCCCGTTCGTATACTCTCTGCCATTTGGTAACATATTTGAGCTGATCAAGAGCTAGAATGACGAAAGAGGCTATAGAAGATCCTGTGATCCTGAAGAGGTGGTCCGAATCGACACCGTTGGGTCGGATAGGAAGACCAGACGAACTCAGAGGGGTTGTCTCGTGGTTGGCAAGCGACGCGTCGAGTTTTTGCACTGGGAGCGAGTGAGTGTGTGATGGCTTCATATTTTCGGGTCGCACTGACACTTCAATCAGCGTGTCTGTCAATGGAGGGTTCCATGCGTGGTGAGATGTTGCTGGGAAATGATGGGCAATGATAATGGTCTCTTGACGTTTATATGTATGATCACAATATCGAATCCACCGGGTCTGTCTCACGGCGGGCTGTATCATGATACACAAGGCGTGGTAAGCTCATCGATGTGTCTTCAGAAGCGTCGCAGTATGTTGATGACCTCACAACGCGAGGCATCGTGGCTTCCTCTGTAGGCCTCGGCGACAATGCATCATATCCGAAGGGGAGAACAAAAGAACACTGTTCGTTTTGAAGTTCGTTGGTGACAGGGTGGGGAACGCGACAAGTTGGAAGGTCAGGTGATATTCGAGAACGTAAGATAAAACGCTATATAAGGTGAGTGGTATGACATCGTAGTCCAAGCTCGCCATGCTCTCAATCAAGGCGTTTTCGCGTTGTCCTCAGAGGACGTTCGCGCCGCTAGTTGCAGCAGCACAGTTACGAAGGCAGTGGTCTCGCAAATTCCAGACAACTAGCGTCACACGTCAAGAACAATCTCGTTCACCGTTGGCGCCCATCGGTGTGAACGCTGCCATCCAGGCGGCCGCCGACCCCAAAGTGATACCACGGCCCAAGATATTCGAAGAGTTCTCTCTCAAGGATCGGGTTGGCATCGTATCTGGTGGAAACCGTGGCCTCGGTCTCGAAATGGCACTGGCGCTCTGTGAGCTGGGCGCCCGTGCGATCTATTGCTTTGACCTGCCTTCCGAACCATCGCAGGAGTGGAAGAGTACCGCAGATTTTGTGGAGAAGATAGGCACGGGATCGCGTCTGGAGTACGTATCGGCTGATGTGCGTGACCAGAAGGGGATGTGGGACAGAGTGAAGGACATTGGGGACAAAGAAGGGAGAATGGATGTGTGTGTCGCCGCTGCGGGTGTGGCCACTAGGGGCATGGACTGTCTTGACTGGCCGGCAGATGCACATCAAGAGGTGGACATACATTGATCTTCGAATGGTTAGTATGCTGACCCTGTCTAGGTCATGGATGTCAACGTGAATGGAGTGCTGTTCACGGCCCAAGCTGCGGGTCAGCAGATGCTTCGGTTCGGGGCTTCGGGCAGTATCATCCTCATAGCATCGATTGCAGGCAGCGCGACCCTTAGAGTGAGCCTTCGTCATAGGCGTATGACTGACGTTCAGCGCTGATTCGTTAATACACCTGTCCATGTATTTTCAGGGTGATGACGTCCTCCCATACAACGCAAGTAAAGCAGCAGTTCTTCAGATAGCGAGGAGTATGGCTTGTGAGCTTGGAACTAAGGGGATCCGTGTCAACACAATTTCTCCAGGATTTATTCGCACCCCGTTCGGAAACATTCTTTGGATTGTTTAATGGGTTGCTGATCAATGGTGGGATACAGAATGACCGCAGGCCATCTCGACGCTGTCCCTGCAACCCTCGAACGGTGGTCTAACTTGACTCCCCTAGGAAGGATAGGCAGACCAGATGAGCTTCGTGGAGCTGTTTCGTGGCTGGCAAGTGACGCATCAAGTTTCTGCACTGGGAGCGAGTGAGTATACATGGCCATTGGTTTTTGAAGGGTAATTTGAGCTCACCGTAAATTATCAGCATCTTTGTCAGTGGGGGTTATCAAGCATGGTGAACTCTGGTCGAAGGGAATAGATATTATACAGGTCAATTGCAAGGGCCTGAATAAATAAATTACATCGGGAGGTTGAGGGTCTTTGCAGGTGTTTGTCGAGAGGGACAAAATAACGTAGCTAACTTATGTACAGTATGTATTTGTAGAGCTTAGCTTATTTATATAACGCCGAAGGTCACAACAACTCACTCTCAAACTTTCAGGCACACCACATCATCCTAACATCATCGATGCACCATCTTCGAGATTGGAAACTTAGGCCCAGGTCAGGCTTTGAACGTTTGAACAGCGCAGGCTCGACATTATGCATGTCTGTCTAGATGCGTAGTAAAGTTCCAGGAATTCCACATATGAAAAACGGCGACGGGCTGGTGGCATCAGGAGTCATCGCCGTACTTCAACGATGAATTGACGATAATTTCAGGGCCTAGTAGCTTGCGTGCCACGAGGGGGCCCTTGTGGCAGATTCTGATGCCGTATCTCGACATACTTCACCACTACCGTGCGAATGGCCCGGACCTCTGCAACTTCGATTTCCCAGAAGCTGGCGTATCAGCTGAGCATTTAAATGGCCAACAAAAGAAAGTGAATTTAATCCGGTCCAGTCGTGACACTTAGGAAGATGCTGTCTCGAGCAATCTTTCGTGGTTCAAGGCCTCTCACCATTGGTTGCCCGCGAGCCTCATTTTCATCAAGCCTCAGCCTCGGACACCACCTTGAGCCTCCCACGGCGGGCCCCACAGATCAATCGATCTCCTCCCATGCGCCGATTGGTGTCAGTGCAGCACTGCATGCTGCCGCTAACCCAGAAGCCATGTCCCGACCCAAGATCTTCGATGAGTTCTCTCTCAGACGTCGAGTGGGGGTTGTCTCTGGCGGTAACCGTGGCCTGGGGCTTGAAATGGCGCTCGCCCTCTGTGAACTGGGCGCACGAGTGTACTGTCTTGATTTGCCTAATAGGCCATCCGATGAGTGGCAGGCGGTTAGTGAATACGTCAGGAGAATGGGAACAGGTGGAAAACTCGAATATGTTTGTGCGGATGTGCGAGATCAGAAAGGGATTTGGACTAGGGTGAAGAACATCGCAGACCAGGAGGAGAGAATGGATATATGTGTCGCTGCTGCTGGTATTACGCGGGAGGATTCCCACTGCTTGGAGCAGTCTGCTGAGGCATTTAAAGGGGTTTGTCCTTTCTCCTTGATAACCGCTTAAATTGACTGACAAAAGTATGATGTAGGTTATGGAAGTAAACGTAAACGGGGTCCTTTACACCGCACAGGCTGCAGGGCAGCAGATGCTCCGCTTCGGCAATGCAGGTAGTATCATTCTCATTGCATCCATCTCAGGCAGCATCACCAACAAGGTGAGTCTGCGACCAAGCCTTCAAGCTTCATTGATATCACTGATCAATTTCTGCCCAGAACCGTCCACTTATTCCATATAACACGAGCAAATCTGCTGTCTTGCAGATGGCTCGGAGCATGGCCTGCGAACTAGGCCCCAAACATATCAGGGTCAATACCATATCCCCAGGGCACATCTACACGCCGTTTGTTGTTCACTCGTGTTATATTTTCTCTGTTTACTAAAACAATCTGCCTATGTAGGTTGACAGCAGGACCTCTTGCAGCTCAGCCTGGCCTTTTGAAGGAGTGGTCGAGCCTGTACCCAATGGAGCGCATTGGACGTGCAGACGAGCTTCGCGGAGTCGTTGCCTGGCTGGCTAGTGATGCGTCGAGTTTCTGTACTGGCAGCGAGTAAGCAGATCCTTCTTGTAATCTGTCATCGCTTGACGAGTTGCGTGTAGCATTACGGTTGATGGCGGATATACGGCCTGGTAATTCGGCCTGCTCTATGGCTTGCGACTTGAAAGTCGATTTGTCTGTTGCAGAACAAACACCCTTGTTGGAAAATAGTTGGGACTCTTGGATTAATTATGTCGTAGTGCAACGCTCGCGTTCATGGACAATACGAAGTCAATAACAGACAGCGGCACGCCGGTATCAAGCGTGAGGTCCAAATCTCCCACCCCGAACCTTCTATTAAATCCTTACTTAAGGTCAGCTGCTCATGAGGACCCTTCTCAGGGCAAAGTTACATAAAACTGCGATTGGAATGCTACAAGCATCTTGTCATTCGCACCCCACACCACGACCATGTTCTTGCCTCTTCGCACTCGTCTCATTCTCCCTCGCCTCGTCCCTAGAACCCCTCATCGCCCTCTCTCCCTTTCCCGTCCCCTGCTCAGGCCTGCACCTCAAGCCCAATCCATCTCACCCCTCGCCCCGATTGGCGTCGCTGCAGCCCTTGACCCCGCCAACAGCGCAGCCCCGCGTCCCAAGATCTTTGACGAGTTCTTGCTAACGGACCGCGTTGCCCTCGTTTCTGGCGCAAATCGTGGCCTTGGACTCGAGATGGCGCTAACACTTGCTGAGGCGGGTGCACGCGCAGTGTACTGCTTCGATCTTCCCTCGACGCCATCGGAGGACTTCCTCAAGACACAGGAGTACGCTGGGGGGTTGCAACCAGGCCCAGGAGGACCCCCGAGGCTGGAGTATATCAGTGCGGATGTGAGGGACCAAGGAGCTATGTGGGACCACGCGAGCAAGATCGGCGACAAAGAGGGGAGGATGGATGTGTGTATCGCCGCGGCGGGAATCTTGAAAGCACACACGGATTGCTTAGAATACCCTCAAAGACAATTTGAGGAAGTGATGGATGTGAATGTGAATGGGGTGCTGTGGACTGCACAGGCGGCGGGGCGCCAGATGAGGAGGTTTGGGAATGGGGGGAGTATCATCCTGATTGCGAGCATGTCGGGGAGTATCACGAACAAGGTATGTGTGGACTGAGTACTTACCGGTGCTGATAAAACGCGCTAATCGACTGTTGCAGGACCACGCGTGGGTGTCGTACAACTCGAGCAAGTCGGCCGTGCTCCAAATGGCGCGCAGCATGGCTTGCGAGCTTGGACCTGAGCGTATCAGGGTCAACACCCTCTCCCCGGGGCACATCTACACCAAGTTTGTCCTCCTTGTTAGTTCTCAAGGTGGATATCATTGACAAGGAGGGAATACCCAGGATGACTGCAGCGTACCTTGACGCCCAACCACACCTCCTCGAGAAGTGGTCGAGCCTCAACCCCCTCGCGCGTATCGGGCGCCCAGACGAGCTCCGTGGGGTCATCGCGTGGCTTGCGAGCGACGCGTCGAGCTTCTGCACTGGGAGCGAGTACGTCAGTCCTTTATGCACTTTTCCCTGGTTTTGACGCATTCTTGTCAGCATTATGGTCACGGGAGGACACCAAGCATGGTGATTCAATCACTGACATTAGGGACCACTATCCAAATGTAAATTATCTATGTACGAATATGCATGCACAGATGTCGCACAGATGTTTTGGATTTGTGATTATGAAAACGCGTCACGGAGGCGCGTCTTGTCGCGTTTGTCACTGTTACGCTAAGTCCGAGAGTCTGCCACACTATGCCATGTACTTCTTACAGCTTCCCTTGGCCTGCCCTTCTCCCTTTGCCCCCGACGATATAGTGGAAGCGAGCCCCAATAATAGGCATATATCCGACTACGTATATTCTTGCCTTTCCAGGTTACTGATGCATAGTCGCCTCAACAATTTCAAGTCATTATTTCAGTTGTGTTTTCCAGGAGCGATAACGACCAATACTCGCGCGTCAACAACTCCATCTACAGTCAACATGGATCCGATTGAGCACTGTGTTCGGAGCCCAGCTTCATCGGGCTAGCACTGTCTTCGAACTTCCGTCAGGTCCATAGAACAAGCATTCCTTTGCCCTTCTATCATTTTCACAAATCTTCAATCTAGGCCTGCACGTCAACAAACTAAGAAAGAGCTGCAGGACCTACCAGGTTGGCGTCATCGAGGAAGACAAGGACGCACCCAGAATGCACCCACATCTTTGTTGGAACCGGATTCGGACACCATCAACACTTGCCGTTGGTGGATCAAAATACGGTCTTTGTGTGTCTGCAACGACAAAGCCCTTTATGATACATCTCACCTACATATATATATTCTACTGTACAACCCGACACCCTCAGTCAATTATATTGGTCTGAGGGTGAGTCTCTTACTTTATTATTCCGTAGACTTTCTCACTTACGACGTACCTAGATTATTGCTTACTGGTCTCCATTAGGTACGACTTACTTATTCAGTCAATTATATTGGTCTGAGGATTATTGCTTACTGGTCTCCATTAGACCACATTCTATTCTACATGGCTAGGATTCTAACAGGTTATGGGCATCTGACCGTATACTTTATACAAAGTAACGATCAACAGAACCCTAGCCGATCTCCCGGGCCCAGTGTCCCGATTTATTTCTGATCTTATCAGCGCGTCGCTATCTTATCGAAGCGCGCGCCTCGCGTCCGGAAATTCCTTTGTCTACGAAATCTTTCATTCATGACTATATCGACAACATCTACACCCACCAACATGTCTACTGTCCTCTCTAGCGACGCTGCATACCCTCGTGTTTGCCTGGCGAAGCTCAATGCTCACTGGCCCGCTTCCAAGACTCCATTTGAGCGGGGTAACGGTGATTTCACGCAATGGTCTACAAAGCTCGAGATCTTCCTCCAGCAAAGCGGTTTGGACCGTTACATCTTCGGGTCCGAAACATGGAAGGTCATAGCTGAGCCCGACGCGGACACAGAACCTCACGCAAACGAAAACTGGCACGCCAATAACAGTCTGATCATTGGTGTCATCCGCGCGGCCATCAATCGTTCGGAGCAGGAGGGGCTGGAGACAACAAAGGGGGCGAAAGTGTGTTACGACGAGCTAAGGAAGAGGGCGTTAAATGAGGGACCAGTGAAGCAGGTAGCTTTGCTCCGAGAATCCCTTTCTACATATGCTCCAGTTGCTGCGCGTCTCTCACCCACCGGCCAGAAGGTCTGCGAGCTCGTTGACCGTGCATTCGATATTGGTGACATCGACAGGGATGTCTTCAAATGCATCGCGTTGCTCAATTGCATCAACGACAAGTCGTTTGAAGCCTTACAGACCCAGATATCTCGAGGGCTCGCTGACGCGACGGCAAGCAAACCATACAAGTCCACCAACATACACAAATTATTCGAAACGATTGACAGTCTCTCGGTCCTCTCAAAGTCCTCAGCTGGCAATACCGCATATGCCGCGAGATCGACTCCCACTCCCCAGAAAGGCAACCACCTCCCAGGTCACAATCATGGTGCCGGACAGTTGTGCTGCACAGTCTGCCTTGCACTTGGACTACCATGCTTTGGCCACACGAAGGAATGGTGTGTTAAGGAAGGAGGAGGTCAGGCAGGAAAGACCATCACAGAGTCAAGGGCTGCGCGTATTGCCGCACGTTCCGCAGGGAAATCCCGCGGAGGAGGAGCGAATGGAGGGAACACTAGCGCCACAAGTGGAAAAGGAGGGATAGCGGTTAAAGGAGCAGATGGACAGGCATACTTCGTCGATCCTGCTCACCTTCTGAAGTTACAGACACAGTCATCCTCCCCTGGCGAATTCGCAGGCATCGTGGCTGACCCCATCCCCAACTCGACCAAATACTTCGAGCATTTTGGTTTCATGGCCATCATCGAAGAATTCAAAGTATCTGTCAACTGGAATGAACACACACAGCCAGTCGATGAGTCTGTCCTCGCCACATCGAATATCTCACCTCTGCAACAATCTGAATGCACCCCTCTTACTGCCATTGCCGAGCAACCATTCTACGTTGACTCTGGGGCAACAGTACACATATCCCCCAACCAAACCAATTTTGTCACCCTTCGACCGATTCCAGAACGTCCTGTCAAAGGCGTAGGAGGTTCTTCAATAGCCGCCGTAGGAGTAGGGATGATCCGCCTTCAGCTAGCTGGTGGCGAACATCTTACTCTCGATAACGCACTTTACATCCCCAAGTCCACAGTTCGCCTCATCTCAGTTAGCTCCCTATCCATCCACGCCGGCGTCTCTTCTCTCTTCGATCATGAAGGAGTCACCATTCGCAATAGAACATCGGGTGCCGTAATCGCCACAGGTCCACTCATCCCACACCAACGTCTATACTCACTCGATTTGAAGTCTGCACGTGCTGAGCATGCATTCTCAGCGCAGCACTCCATCACGCTCGAAACCTGGCATCGCTGTATGGGTCATGCAAATTATCAGACCCTTTCGAACATGACCAAAGCAGGCTTGCTTCCAGGTATGCCCCCCACCTCATCTCGTGAACCACCCAAATGTGACGTTTGTATCATTGGAAAACAGACGAAATCATCAGTGCCAAAGGTTCAAGAGGAGGGGAGGAGAGCTACGGGAGTACTTGAGATAGTGTGGCTAGATGCAATAGGACCCGTCGCTGTACAATCACGAACTGGACATAATCATATGCTGGACATTGTGGACGATTATACAAACATGGTCTGGTCCATTCCCCTGAAGACTAAGAGTGACGCATTTCCAGCCCTAATGGCTTGGGAAACAGCTCGAGAACAAGAAACTAGACGAAAAGTTGGCATATATTGTTTAGGACATGATGGTGAACTTGAAGGACACTAACTGAAAGCGTGGCTAAAGTCTCGGGGAACACGACGTGAGTTCGGTGCTGCACATACATCAGCGCATATGGGGCGCGTTGAAAGAATGCATCGAATGCTTCAGGGGAAAGCGCGTTGATGAGTTCCTCCTCAGGCTATGCGCCCATCTATATGCTCGATGGTGGACACGTATCAAGCATGGCAAGGATTCCAGCCAGAGGCGTCTGTACACAGTGCACAACGGCTTCAGAACATAATAATGCAACGCGACGCGACCACGTGACATGCCACCGTGCAACAATCCGAACCACCTATTCGCTTGGAGAAATTCAACTTCAACGTCAACTCTCTTATCTACAGTCGACCTCTCTTCCTCCACGTTAATCATCACATCAACCATGGTTGCACAATGGGTACAGATGTTGTTATTGGCAGTTGCCATCGGTCTGGCCGTGAACCCCCTTCATTACCTATGCTGGGTGATTTGGATTCGCGAGACCCCAGAGGACCGGTACTATGCGCTATTTGGAAGGAAGTGGCTTGATAGTGCTAGGAGAGATATGGGACTTCCACCGTTGCCACGTTACCGAAATGGGGTCTCCAACGAGAGTAGGGTGGAACTCCTGCCTCTTTTACAACAACCATCAGCTAGCCGGACTCGCTCGTCACGTACTGGTCATCGGAGCTCTGCACGCCACCTTAGCAGAACATCGGTGCCTACCACTCCACTCAACCCCATCCATCCATCATCTTCTCCTCCTGCTGACATCACACATGTCTCAGTGGAGGTCTTAGCAGATGACTCGCCACAATTTCCGACGCCTGTCCATGCCAACGACCTTAGCAGAAACATCGAGCTAACCACATTGGGTTTATGGGCCACCCACACTAAAGGATCAGGATCACGACAGCCGGCATTAATTGGAAGTGGAAGGATGCCACAGAGGGTGGAGCAACAGGTCGACAGATCCCTCAGTGCCTGAATGGAAGCGATGGCCAAAAATAGCGATCATGAGAAGATGATGGGAGTTGGCAGGTATGGTGTCATCCAAGCCTGCTAACGAGATTACACTCCACCACGACATCTACAATGCTACCACAGTCATCTAGGCCACTACCGACACCTCCTATCCCCTTCCCACAGTTGTCCCCGACGCTGTTTGCGCCACTTTGACGATACCTGATTTGGCCAGCACTGCCAATCTTACTGTGACTCATTTCTATTTTTGTTCTGACGCTCTTAATGGTTCTGGACACTTCAAAGGCCATGGAAGTACCTTATACTTATCCCATGACTCATATTTACCTTTCCAG